>JACXSJ010001475.1:0-89079 GCA_014851325.1 Pentalonia nigronervosa
CTGTCGGATAATGTCTACTAATTTAGTAAAAATAGTAAAAACACTACTACACTAGTCTAGAGCCATTATAACAAATTCACTGATTGTCCGGGCTGTGCGGGGCGGCGGGCATCTGGTGCCCGACATTAATGGATTTCCCATTCATATCGGTGTTGCCACGTAGGTTATTAATATTACAGAACGATACAACAACAATAATAATGCATTAACAGAGTTATTCATAGTGAAATTGGACCTGTCTTAGCAATGGTTCAATAATAGTTTAACAATAGTTTATTTTTTTTTTTTTTGTATCCATAGACGATAAACTTTACTTGACCATAGACTAAATTTAACGATAAATTATATTAAATAAATTTAACCATAAACTATGTAAACACTAGGTTTAAAGCTGGTTTATTATAAAAATCACTGTTATCTTATTATCATTTAATTTAATTAATATATGTTTTAAAAATTTGTGTACTTTATACTTAAGAAAAATGGATATTGGTAATGTACATAATGTTAGACGCGTAAGGAATTTAAGAAATTTGCATTTTAGACAACGGAAAATATACAAAATTTGTAAAAATCCGTATAACGAATTTATCAATAATGAATTCGATATATAATTGAGATATTTAATTAAACCTTATAAAAAAATAAATTACTAATAGCAATATAACTTTATTATATAACCTAATTAGGTAGCATTATATGATATGAAAATGCATTACTTTTTTTGGTCTGCTTATTTGTAGTAGGTGAATAGTTGTATTCATTTTCATCTACTTTCTCAATATCAGGTCTAATCGTCGAACCTCTTTATGTACTTTTTCAAGGTCTTCATCGTGTATTAATATATGATCAATCCTTATGTGCTTTAAATTTAAATGTAACTTATTAACAAATAAATAATTTAAATTAACATAAAATCGGCTCACATCTTTAAAATCATTTGTTTGTAATAACTCATCTAAGATTTCAGCACATATTTGTATACCAGTATTTGAAGTTGCTGTTGATGATGCAGGTGACTATTTTTATAATATTATGAAATCATTAGTTATAATTTGGTTTAGGCCAATCTAAATATGAAAAAATAATAATTGTAGTGAGGAAAAATAATAAGTTAAATTCAATAATATTATCAAAACTGTTTAAAGAGAAGATATACCTAAATAAGAATTGGTAGTCACAGGATAAACAACTATTTTTTTTTTTTTTAACAACAGCATTAAAAATAAAATATCAAAAAAATTTTATGTTTAAAAAAAGAAGAAAATTTAAAATGCCTATAAATAGCTCAAAAAAAGATAAAAAAAATCATAATTACAATTACATAAATTATAAATACTATACCTTTTTAGTTGATCCGTCATTGTCACAGTCAAAATCGTTTGTATCTTTAATAAAATCCATTGGCATTAATGACTACAATGTCATGTCCAATTTATTTATTGATTCTGGTGGTGGACAACCTCCAGTTTGTTTTAAATTTTGTTTATATGATGAAACATTTTTTTTTTTACTACTATTTTCATTCTTTTCCATTCACCTTTAATTTGTAGTAAAGTTCTTTGAACTTTTGAATTGCCACTAAATTCTTTATATAATTGTGACCATGCTTCTAGTTTTAACTTATTCATATTTGTGTCACAATTTTTATTATTAATAATTTTGATAAATGGTGCGACAATTTCTCAAAAATAGAATACGAAACTAAAAATATTTTACAATTCATAAAATATGATAATGACGTGAAAAAAAACACCTGGGAAAACTGTGACGTTCGGATAAAATAATAAAACATAAAATGTGTTTTTTTTTAGATTGGTAATAATTAGTAATAATATGGAAATTTGGGGGGCTCTATGGTTGTTTATAATAAAACTAAAATATTCCACGGTTTTTAAAAACTTAGCCTAGTACACTGATTATGTTGACTATGAACAATACGTTATTAAACTCGAATTTAACAAAAGTCTAAGAATTAAATCAAGTTTTTTTAAACTTAGGTTAAACCTCTTAGTTTTTGACAATGACTATGAATAACACTATTGGTCTATGATTCGAATATTATCAAAATATTATAATCATACATTCATACTGATCTATGAGTAATACTATATTTTTGTAATTCTTAGTAGGCTAGTTTCTACTTAAATCTGTGTACTATGACTGTTTTTTATAATAATATGATAAACTATTATTAATTATATATTACATACCTATGTTATTATGTTGTTGTCAGTTGGTTGCGGCGATAGACATCCCACAACCATTGATTATTAATAGTATTTATAATCTTTATAAATACTATAATACTTATAGGAGCATATTTTTTTTTTACAAAAATGCCAATAGGTATAGCAACAATTAACGTAACTTGCTTATAATGCAAGCTCCAGATATTATATAATGTAAATATATATATATATATATATTTGTTATATGTTACAAAACAATACTTAATTTTTTTTTTTACTATTAATTTTAATTTTTGATAAAAATATTTAAATTTACACAAATTGAATTAACAAATTATCTTATAAAAACTAAATAAATGTATATTGTTACAAAATTTATTATAAAATATTCAATACACAAATAATACATACTGTTCACAAAACGCAGTCTGAAGATAACGCACACCACAACCCTCCCGTCAATATCTCACTTGTATAAAACGTTATCCAATTATTATTACTATTGTTATTCTAATTAATATTATAATATTTATTTTTACTATTCTTATTATTATTTCTTTGCACAATACAATGATTATTTATGCGTTTATCGGTGATTGCACTTTTGTGGTTTCGTGTTTCTGTCATAGAACACGGACTGAAAAACGTAATCGCCGATAACCAGCATATAAAAGGCTGCAAGACCGATCATCGGTATCCAGTCGTTCACCTGATCTATAGTATGACTCACCTGGGCAGACTTGCGCTTTTCAGGTGAAAGGCCCGTGTAATCCGAGGTACTGACAGAATCGCTGCGTTCATTACAGCTATCGGCGAGTATATTAAAAAATTTTAGCAAACGGCCTAAAATTAAACTCATGCTCCAAGAACTGAACGATATATGAAAGAAGGTTGAAGAGAATCTCCGGTATATGGAAAAAGCAGTCAGTCAAGGGACAGCTCCGATTGATGCGACAAATATGACTGACAATCGTACACTCTCTGCCAAGTTTGACGGTCTGTATCATGAAATTGCTACCTTTGCAGACATCCAAAAAATTTCCCTAACACTTGTACTTGATCAATCTCTCTCATTAACTGTAAACAAAACTATTATGATATTATAAACTGCTTATGATCCTTTGTATGTGAAAAGTCTACTACAATTACATTAATTTTTAGTGAAAGATCCTTTATTCGTAAACTAGCATTAAAAAATTCTGATAAATTATATTTGAAAGCTGGGTGTACTGCTCATATTACTAAAGGCATAATAAACAGAGCAAATAGTAGAATTATTATTTTTAACACTGCCTTTACAATTGAGTCTTTTAAATGATTTGTGTTGTAATGTTGCAATTAATCAACACTATCGAAAACCTATTCATTTAGATGAAATCAAAAATTTAAAATTTGTTAAATATAAGTTTTAAAAATTTTAATTTAAATTATGCTTAATGTGTATATACTATTTAAAGCATTTGTTGTTTATATAATATAATATATAGTTACTTGTACAATGAATTATTATATAATTACATAGTAATTCAAACAATTTTAAAATGACAATTGTAATAATATTTATTTTTATACTATATATATAAAATAGAATAAAATGTATTTAATTTAATTTTGTTTTTTTCTTATATAATTATTATTCTGTTATAATAATTGTTAAGTATTCTTTTTATCATTGTCAAATAGTTGAAAACAAAAATTGTAATAACTGTCATATATATTACTTATATTACTTACATATATCACCTATATTACCATTTAGTATTTATCAACTAATATTACTTTATAATTAGAAAGGTGCACATGGAAACTAAATATTATATAATATTTTAGATTTTAATGTAATAATATGTATTTCAGACTAGACGATCATTGTTAATGTAAATTTAATGACTCTTGGTCATTAGATACATTCTTACAAAAATATCCCTGTTTTCATATTCATAATATTTATTGTTTTATTTTAATAAATAAAATTAGTAATACAATTTTAAATAAATTATAATAAAATATTTGTATTAACAAAAATAAATAATAAACAATTTAAAGTTATAACAAGAAGTATTTTAATTTTAATATATTATTAAATAATAGTCATATTGTTTAAATATTTAATTTTAATGATTTTTAAAACTATACTGTGGTATTAGTATCGAGTTCATCATTTGAAGTTACTTTTCTTTGTACAAATTCTTCTTTAGTGGAATGCAATATTTTTGAATTATCAGTTGAAATTGCAATTTCTGTTAGTTTTCTATAAGTAGAGTGATCTAACATATTGTGCTTTGCCATGTATCTGCAAATCCAAAATATTAATTAATTATTTAATTTTCCTTGTAATAGCATATTAGTATGATATAGTCATCAATTTCTTAATTAGGTTACTCATTTACTTCAACATATACTGTAAGATTGCGAAGATACTAAATTAAAATATGCACTTGTTTCATCTGCTTGTATGAAAGTATTTTTTAAGTACCTAGGGCCTTTGGGATAAAAATGTCTTAAGAGGATGGCAGATCTAAATAGATGCATGTTTTTTTTTCCATCATAAAAACAACATAGCAAATTTGCATTTGACAAAAATAATTTAGTGTTGTTACCTTTAAATTTTAGAATGAATTAACCTATGGTTAAACTTAAAGGTAAGAACATGATGTGTTTGTACCTACATTGAATAGAGCATTTTAATTTTAGGGTGAATTAAAAGTATTTTTAAGTTGCAATATTTAATATTTTAATTTACATACTCACAACTCACTTAAAAATTAAAATATTATATAAAACCAAAATTTAATGTGATATTAAAACTAACAGTACAAAATTAATTTTGCTATACAATACTACATAATAATATAACATCTTATTTTGTATATTTGTAAGACAGAGACAACACATGTGAGTGTAACGTGCTCTTAGTATCGTCAACTGTTAAACTTGCCTCATGGACGGTATGACCTGTTTCTTAGAAAGCAAGACTTCAACAATCTCTTCATGTGCCGTATTTAATCTATGCAACATATCAAGTGCCATCTGATGAGCTGGTGAATAAAATGATTCCAAAGATAATAATAAACAAGCCTGAAATAAAACAGCAATTTTAAATTAATGCATAGCTTAATTTTTAAAACTGTACTCAGTCTATAAAAATTAAAATTGGAATGATAAAAATTTTCTCTTAGAAATAACTTTTGAATGTAAAAAAGTATTAGCAAATGTTGATTTAAGTTGCAATCAACTAACTACACATTCATATTTACCAATGGTTTGGAGTCAATAACAATGTGGTATTGCACCATCTGATGAAGCTGATAATACATTTTATTAATTACTAGACAGTTTATGAGTAATTCATAAAGAAAGTGTTCAATAGTTATTTTGTTATCTGTCAATGACCGTATGTATTCAACTAATATTGAAACTGTAAACTTCTTATCATCTGCAACACAAAACAATAAACAAATATTTTAATACTTTATAAATTAAACCAAAACAATATTCTTTTTTTAGATAAATATTAGAGAAAAAATGTGTATAAACTATAATATATTTTGATAATGTATGTTTTTAAATGATTACAAACCTTTATTATTTTCTAATTTATCCACTAATTTTATAAACACATGCTTGTAAACATCCAACTGATCTATAACAACTTTACATTGTAATGATTCAGCAACGATCATATAGTCATTAGATAATGGACTGGTGTTTATAATATGATTGTTAAGGTGTTTTTTATAGACAATATTCAAATGATCAAAAAC
Source organism: Pentalonia nigronervosa (assembly GCA_014851325.1). NCBI lineage: Eukaryota > Metazoa > Arthropoda > Insecta > Hemiptera > Aphididae > Pentalonia > Pentalonia nigronervosa. The sequence goes on from JACXSJ010001475.1 coordinate 5,957, forward strand.
ATTTCCTATTTCAATCAAATTACTTCTTTTTTGTATAATCATATGTTGTAATACCTAAATTAAAAACCAACACATGATATTCATAGCTTAATAATAATAATAAATACACATAAATATATGATATATAACATGTTATATATCCATATTGTAATTAAAGTATCCAGACATAGAAATTGTAATTATATAACTTAAACAATTATTTGTTCTAAGTGTAAAATACTTAAGACATTTATTGTGTTGCAAATATTTATGTTAAATTATTATTTTTAGAATATGATGTATATAAATAAATGCATTAATACTTATTAATACATGAATATAAGTTGTTATACACTATACCGTATCAGTTAATGTTTTAACCATATTTATCTATAGGTACTTTTACTTGACAGAATAAAAAGAACCTCGACCACTTGAGAGTTGACTTTACACTTTCAACAAGAATTAATTTGTTATCCCACTTATTGACCTAGATAATTAAAAGTATCTTATTAAAAGTATTTACACACTATTTTTCGGTCTTTTTTAATTATTTGATGTTAAGTAAATTATTTGTATTGTTGTAGCATATACAAACCAACCATACCAGTTAACAAAATTTAAAAACTACAATGTAAATTTAATACAATTTCAGTACCTGGTTACTTTTAGGACATCTAGTCTATAAAAATAGTTAAGATTCAAGTAAATTTAAAATATAAGCATAAATAATAATACCTCCAAAGTGGTATCTTTTGATTTTGAGCGTAAAAGAAGAAAATCAATAAGTGAACATTTATTCATAATCATTTTGGTTACAGCTACTAAGTTTAGTTTGAAATGCCTGTAAATAAAATTAAAATGGCAGGTTATTCAATTTAAGTATATAATAATTGAAATAATATATTATATGATCTATAATATACTTAAGTTTCAAAGATAAAATTAAACCTATAGAAAGCTGCAGTTTTTAAGCCACTTTCTCAAAAGTGGTATGTGTAATGTGTATATTAGTATTAGTGTAACTAAAGAACAGCAAGGTCCTATGATCAAATATTAACTTATACAGAAGTTAGGTTTGTAAAGTATGAAGTTTCTCATTAAAATGTTTATCATTAAGATTAAGATTCATCACATCAGAAATTTCAATTTCTCATTGAAAATTCTCGTATAGCATAGGCCACCTCCCGGGATACAAATATTGTATAAACATATAATATAACCTATTCCACGCATATACTAGTCATCACTAAGGCCTGATATCAATGCAAAATTAATTTTTTTTAATGCTCTAGAAAAATATATTCCAAGCACACAATTCAATTAATGTATAGATACTACAGAAATGAAACTTTTTTTCTTTTTTGTAGCATTTTTAGGCACAGTAGAAGAATATAGCCTCATTAATCCAGACTGATGAAGGCTCTAAATTGTCTTAATTAAACAAAATAACCTATGAAATGAGTCAAAGTACATAACTGTGAACACTGTTCAGAAAATAAAACTGTGAATTATAAATTTAAGAAATCATTACTTTTCATAAATCATAACTGGTTATTCAGATTGTTTTCTGATGATATTAATAATATGCATTTATTTATTTAATTAATTTAAACGGTTTAATTTATATTTATTAATATATTTTTATTTCCATAAACATAAAAAGAAGTTTAAAATATCAACTGTTAAAAATATGCTGAATAAAGTAATGCAAGTGTTTTTTGTATATAGACTCTCTATAATGTTAATAATGTATAGATTATTAAACAGATTCAAACATAGTATTTACCTATTCCAAATAGATATAACAGTAATTGTTTGGTATATGCATATCATAGACATTATCTTGAATATTTTATTATATTATTTATAATATAAGAAATCAAATATTTACATTACTTATAAGTTATAAAGACAAATGTTATTCATGCCCAAATTATAATAATAATTAGTAAGTTTAAAGGAAATTGGGTATTTAACAAACTAAAAATTGTTATATAAAATTAAGTACATACCACAGATATCCTAATTTAGCATCTATTATTATGTTGGGTTGAAACGAAATGCAAATACTTGAATCTGTCATCAAAATATTAAAGAACTTCAGGATAGTTTTATATCTTATGCTAATATATAATTATTATAGCTTATTATAATATTATGAAACTATATATAAATATTTTTATATGAATGTCCAAGACCCGTTTAAAAAGTGGGTTACTAAATTAAAGCGCAGAATATTTTCTTTTTGTACAATAATGTAAATATGAAATTATGGATTACTTTTTAATTTTAATACAAAATATATTTTTAAATACACTGTTGAAATCAATATCAAATATTAAAAAAAAATTAATTATAGTAAGTTTGTTATCATTTTTTTAAATTCAGGAGAATAAAATACAATAGAAAAAAATACAGTACATCAATTTTTTTCAAACAACATTAAACATTTATTGGTCGTAATTTAGAAGTTATAATAACTTAAAATTTAAACTGGGAGGTTCATACCCCAAACAATCTTAAAATAAACATAAGTTTATTCTCTAAAAATCTTTAAATGTGCCTCAAAAATTCGCATTCAAAAATTAACACCTCTATATTAAAAAAAATTCATAATAAAAACAATTAAAAATTGATTTATTAATTAAAGTGTATGAATAAATATACTACATATACTGATAAAAGCATACCATATATGACACATAAATAAATTTGATGTGTCTACATGATTTGCCAATATTTATATATTGAAAAAAAATCGTGGTTATAATCAAAATGTATTAATTTAAATATTCATGACAAAAATAGATTAAAAGTGTACATTGTATGTAAATACTTTTGTATTTATAGAAATATAGTGCCAGTGATGGATAATTATTGTGAAGTAGGAAGGAGGAATGGCTCTCATGTTCTGGTATGAATGTATGATATCCGTAAACTTATACGCTCAATGAGTTGGGACGAGTGAACCTTCCCATAAAGTAGGTTGGTCAATAATAATAAATAGTCTTTTGTTTCCTATATTCTAGTGAACAGTTTTAAAACTACCACTACTGGCATATAATTATACGAAGAGTAGTCAATTTTTAGTATAGGCCAGAAAAACTAAGGAAGCGAGATTGAACTGGGTTGACAAGTTTACTCTTGACCTAAAGAGATGGATTCCAAACTATGGAGCTATAATCCAAGATTGATCTTATAAGAGGATAATATAGTGTGCCTAAACAAGGTGCTAATTTGAAGTGAGTGTGCCACCATATAAATCTAAAAATTTGTAAGGCCTTACAAGAAATATATTCAATATGAGATGTAAAAAATAAAGATGGTGAATATATTAATAGTAATTTTATGTTTTGAAGACATGTTTTAAAGAAGAGCCGTACTAAAATAATTGTTATCTATAAACATTAAGTATTCGGGATCTGGAAAAGGACATGACTTTACATTTGTCAGCATTGAGAGTTAGGCCAACAGCATTGCACCATATATAATGTATAAATTATTTTAAATATAATAAATTATTTAAAACATTTAAAGTACAACTAATTATTAATTTCAAAAATGAGCAAAATAAATACTTAACATAAAAACATAACAAAGTATGATCAAACTTGTAAAAAGTGAAATATGCAAAGTATGAAATACAAATACAGAATATTTAGACTATTAAGAAATAAATTTTTTTATCTCAAAGCTACGTTTAAAACTGTTATTAGAAAACATATCTCTACATTTCTAGTTTTATGTGTATCCAACTTTTAACATTCAGTTTTAAATATTTATGTATTATTAATTTTAGTTATTATTCTGTATTTACAGATAAAAAGAAAAAAATGTATAAAAAAATCTAATTTTAATTTAAATAAAAATAATAGTCTATAAAACAATTTTAAATTATTTAAATAGATTTAAAAAAAATAATTATAAAATAATTCTTCAGTAATTATAAAGTGAACAACATATAGTGAATATTTTATATGGTCATACATGACTCAAATAATTATTTTGACTTAAAATTTGAAGATTTAGTGAGTATAAATAAATTTAAAATTGCTTTATATTTTTGTAAAAAGGATACATAGATGAGAAATATAATGTGATCCTCCTTCTCTTGGAACAGTTCTTTTAATACATAGATCATCTAATATAGGTAAATAATGTGATATTGTATGTTCTTTTGCAGCTTCCATATATATGTCAAATACAGAAGAAGACTAAACAATAAAAATTATATATTATAGAATATACTACATTCATAAATATCACAAGTTTCAAAATGAATAAATAATAGAAAATACCTTTGTATGTTGGTAATGAACAACAATCAAATTATCAACTATGTTAATTAACAATTTACCATTGTGTGTCAGTCGTAAAATATGTGATTTTTTAAATGTCATCATTCTGCAACAGAGAAGAAAAAATATTTTTTTATTTTTTTAAATTTAAATACATTTTCATACAAATAATTAAATTGTTTTACACTATACTTGTTTAATGTATAAATTATTATTTCATTGCGACTTTGACTTGTCGGTAAAACTAATATCCTCAGTATGTTGTACACAGTTGTCATTACAATATTTCGTTCACTAATTGATTGATTTGGTACATTAAGAGTAATATCTAAATCAACTAAAAAAAATAAAATAAAACTATTATTTTTATTATTAATTAAATGATTTTGGTAACACCTTCTAATTTTGTCAGTTTATTTATATTTCCAGATAAAATGTGGAGTGGTTGAAAATCTCCAAAAGAATTCATAGACAGTAGTAATATTTTTGAATGATTTGAGTAAATAAACCAATTCACGTGCAAATTTATAGATTTTGAAAAAATTATTCGTTGTTTAGGTACTTGACCTTCAACCTAAATCAAAAAATTATATAAGTACAATTTAAATAAGTTTTAAGTATTAGAGGTTTTGTTTTACCTGGTACAGTTCTACACCTTTATCACTAATTAATAAAATTTCATTGTTACCAGTCCAAATAAAGCCCAACAATTTAGCACCTTTTAATTTGCAATACAAAAAATAAGGACTTTGTAATGTATTTTCTTTAATATCCATTAATTCCTAGAAATTATAAATAATTGTAATAAATGACATATAACAACAAAAATAACAATAAAATTATTAATAAACATCTAATTATAATATAATTTGGCAGATTAAATATTTCAATATTTGTATTCAATTATTGACACATTCATTTTTAATAATTCATTATTTTAAACCTATAAAAATAAATTTCACTATTATATAATAAAGAAACATTTATTTTATTAATAACTTAGAAAGTTGTTTGATTTGAACATTGAAACTATAGTATCAATTATACAGTCAACTCTAGATATAATGAATTTCAAGGGACCAAGGAAAAAGTTCGGTATATCGAAAGAATAATTCAACAAACTTCATTTTAACAAGATTTTAAAAAAAATTCAAAATTAATATGTATTTTATTAGATTACATATTATAATTACATACATATTAGATATGAATTATTGTTTATTATTAAATTTTACTTTATTACATACATGCATATTTATTTATTTTTTAAAAAAATCGATTATTTTTTCTTGTGTATAGCTACTTGCGCTTACTTGGTCAATTGTATTGTCTAAATTTAAAATGTGACCAAATACACTAACGTCTATGTTATGATTTTTCAAAAATTTTAAGACGGCACGAAGACCTGCTTTAGCGATAATGTAGAGGTTACAATAACGTTGTAGAGTCATTTATCTTATCGAATGATAATTGCCGAAACAAACACCGTAATAGCAAGCTTAGTAGTAACTAGTAATATGTAGTGTCTTATACAATAACGACAACATCCATTTTATCCTATCATATAATAATTGTACATAAACAAAACTTGTAAAATTCATAATACCAAGCTCCAAAATTATGAAAATTTATTACATAGCGAAAGCTTTGGTCAAAAAAAAAATTTGTTATATAGAGGGGACTAAAATACATGTAATTTTTCGTTATATCACGAGATTTTCAAGAGACCGACAATTTTATTCATTATATCAAGATTTTCATTATAATGAGCTTTTTTATATCGCAAGTTGACTGTATTTATATTTATTTTCAATAACAATAAAGACTTTAATTTTTTTTTTAAAACATAACAATGTATTATTATAAATTTAGAAAACATCTAATACTTTTGGATGAATATTTTATTATTTGACCAAGCATTAAAAACAAATATCTAAACCCATCCAAGTACTGCAATTTATTAACTTTAAATTTGTGTTTGTTTTTGAGATTAATATAAATACTACATAAATAATTTTTATTACTACAAAAAAAATATTGTTACATTATTTTTTAATCATATAATTAATATATTAATTGTATAGTTATTGTGTACTTTACAGCCATTACATAATGCAGTGAATAATAATAATAAAATATATTATGATTTTCAACAAAATAAATTAAAAATATAAATATTGTGTTTGTTATGGTTAAATAACCATAAAATTTATATTATATACTTTTTATTTCATCTTAGTAATTAAAGTCAATTTCAACATCACCACATATTATTATTAAATAAGCACAAAAACTTACCACAGACAAAGCTGTTCTCATCATCGTTAATATTTTACAGTCCAGAGACATTTTTATTGAAGATATTAGTCCCCGATCTTCAATTTTAAATACCATATTTTCTCTATAGCGAGTACTTGATGTTACAATTATTTCAGTTAGCTCACCAGAATGAACAGTAATTATCTGAAACAGTGTTTGTTACAAATAGCAATAAATAAAACACATATTATTGTAAAATCAATACATTCTTTAACTCTGCTTAGAATTTAATAAATAATACAGTTTATACAGTTATAAAACTATAACAAGAAAAACATTTAAAAAATGTGATAAATTTAACAATAATATTAAATCATTAAGAACTATCATTAGTTCATAATTAAAATCTTGTTTTATCAAATGTAATTGCTTTACCTGTCCAGTTATTTCATCATAAAACACATTTGTTGTTTTGCTTACACTTGCGGGAACAAACTGAACTGGATCTTCATTCAGTTGAAGACAGTTATGATCATCCATAATAAAAATTTTAACAGCTGACCGAATAGTTATATTCACTATTTAAATAATTAAATCTGAAAATATTAACAGACTGATTATAAAAAGAATAGTTATGGATTTTACAATGGCTATTATTTTAAATTGATAAATTGATAAACAAATTGCTGTACCTTCCTCTCCCTATTTGATATTTCAATGATGGTAAGATAAAATAACTCTATGAGTGGTTTGTTTATATATTAAATAATGATATTGATTTAATATTTGAACGCTGGTGTCACAGACCTCTATAGGTATTACACTAAATAAGAAACTCATCATCAAATTAATTTTGTTTCACCATTTTATTGGTTGGCAAATTGACATAAATATGTTAATGTTCAGTTTCTATTTAGGTATGTTATTTAAATATTTTGTAATTTTTAAATCCATGGATATTTTTCTAACCTAAACATGACAAAACTTAAGTTATAGTATAGACATCTGTGACTGGTGTATACATTTTTATTCTAATCATGATAATTTAAATTTCACCAATAATACGCTGTTGTTAGGTAAATAATTCAATACAAAATTTGGATAAAACAAACAATATATATTATAACACAGATTTAAAACAAAATCAAAAAATAATTAGCAAACATTTCTCCAAACATTGTAGCATGCAAAATGCTCTTCAATCATCATACAGAACACGACTAATTTTTTGCTATTCTAAACATGGAGGTAGGGCAGGTAAACACCAACAATTTATCGGTGAACATTTTACACAAAATGCCTAACTTGGACGGTGGATGACAAACACGATAGAAGATTGTACGAGCCATACATAGCTAAATACCAAAACGGTTGACGATCCTAAACACCAACAGTGGTTGTCGGTCGACCCTTGGAATCCCAGGAACTCACATAATGTTTATCAATATTATCAAATAAAATTCAACTTACGTTTCGTAGCAAAACGCACGGGACACTGAACTCGGGATCATCTACACGGCCATTAACACAGGCGACGACTGACAAGTACGAGACATCAGCCGAACATAAATTGCGTACGAGTAGTGTTTCAATAATTCACGAGTGGACGTAGTGCAAGAACGAGAATAAAAACATGCTAAATCTCAAGATTGTAAATTGTAAAAACTGATTTATGTACCATTATTAATTTTATGAATTTTACAACCGATGTATTTTAAATTTTTCTAATGTAATAAACTGATAAATAATATTATTTTGATTGAAATTAAACTGATAACGATTGGATTTCCAACAATGTTGTTACATCTTGTCTTGTTCGAGCCCGTCAAGCTTTTCAAACCAGCCCGCCAAGCCGACTGATGTTTTAAACTTGAACTCCAAGTTCGTTCTATCCTAGTTGTGTATGATATATCGATGACTTTTTAAAAGGCCAACTGTTGTAAACAAAACGGGCATATTTTACAGGATACGTTTAAAACATCGTATTTAGTATTCACTAAGACAATCTTTTTTTTTTTTTGATCTAATTAATAAATATGATTTTATTCTGTGATAATCGAAGAATCGATAATCTTATAGTAATTTAGTTGGAAATTATTATTTTACATTATAAAAATTGTTTATGTTTACAAGCTAAGGTTACACCATTTTACTACATATTATCTAATGATAATTATAACACAATTTGTTATTATGGTGATTTGTATTAGTATTTAGGACTTCTTGGTTACTAGTTAGTACTACACTTCTGCGTTGGCACAATAACAATAATATTATAGTATATTATATTTATGGGTGTAATATGTATTATAATATAATGTTAATTATTATTGAGCAGGTATCATATTATTATCCACAATTTTATTATCAGACTATTTTGCTTACGATAAATAAACAAATTAGTTCAAACGAAACGTTCCGTTATATTTTGAAACGTTTCAAAATGTGGTGTAAGCAAATCCATAGACCTTGTACTAGGTATAAGTATACGATAGTACAAGGTCTATGGCAAACACTGAATAATTTTCGTGTATGGCAATGATAAGAATAACGAATAAATAATTAGATGGAATACAAGACTATTTTTCTTTTTTTTTTTGTAGGCTATGCCATGGCCTTAATCTGGCTCTTAATCTTAACCCCCTTAATCCGGGCTTGATTGCTATAACACAACAGATTACTAATAATTAATACAATATTAATAATGATCATCGTAAGTAGTATTATGTAGTATATAATTTGAAATTAAAAAAAAAACAAATAATAAACTGTGTCGAACAAAATATTCAGTTAAGAAACTCATAAATAATAAAATTAAATGTAATATAATAATAATAAATCATGAAAATCTAATACATATCGAATCATATAAATCAAAACATATAAAAGGTATACTGATCGATTCTATATTGTGGGGGATGGCCACGTTCATAATTTAAAACATAAAAAAAAGACAATTAATTAAATTTACTGTTTGTATATTTATTATACATCGGTTTCATTGTGAACCATGCGCGTCATAATCGACGGGCGGCCCCACAGACAGACTAGACAGACCATTACCAAATATAATAATTGGGAAATGTAAAATACAAAAATAGTCGTTATCGTCGTCGGCGCGCGGCGATAACGCAAACATCATTCCTAATAATAATAATAATTATAAGTAAAAATTGTTACTATATAAATTTTTTCTATTTTTTTCTCTACTATCTCTTTTTCATTTTGAAATATTAAATTTTGAATTAACCATATACATCAGATTCTCTGTAACTTAACTTTTTAACAAGATTAAAATTACCAGACTTGGGTAAAATGTTCAAATGTTCATGTCTTATGAAAATAATATTCGGAGTGTTCATTTGAATAATTCATAATCAATGTAGAATTCAATGTCAATTTTGAAGTTAACTAAAAATATAAAATGAGAATAAAACAGATTATAAGCATTTAATCTTCTATCAAATTCATGACTCAACTTGTTTATAATTACTAAGAATGTGTCAACTTCAAACTTTTATTCTCACTTAAAAAAACTTTATTTTCTTGTCGTTTCTGTTTTCTTTTATCAGAGTCTTCATAATTATCAGTCATTTTTGGACTAAGATTCTTAGCCAAATTTTCATACTTAGTACATTTTCCTCTTTCGTGAAATTTAAATTGCTGTAATTGTTTAATAATTATTGAACCATTTCTTGATACGCATAATTTAAATATATTTTCGAATAATATTTTAAACCACTAATATTAGCATATAAATGTTTATTTTTCCTTTTTTTGTTGTTGTTGTATTCAGTCCCTTCTAATATCGGATTTATTGTTATTTTAAAATCGTCACAAATTGTAATAGTGCCGTTTGGTTTTAATATTGGTAAAATTGGTGTTGTCCACTCACTTTGATCAACGAGAACCAGAATATTAATTTTAATTAAACGTTTTATTTCGGTTTCAACCTTGCCTTTTAATGCTAAAGGAATAGACCTAAGCTTATAGAATTTAGGTACCTCTCCAACTTTGATATTTAATGAAATTTCATATTTATCAAAAGTGCTTCCTTCATTTTTAAAAACATTATCATTTTTGATTATAATACTATTAACATTTTTGTTATTTTCAAATTTTCAATACTATACAAAGTAAAAAATTTTACATTTTTTATATCATTTTGACTTATTAGTGGAGGATCACTACTGTCAATTACATAAAAACACAGTGAATTTTTTGTTTTGATACTCCGAATCGATAAATATTTTACCTATTAGTTTAATATCATTTACTCCTATTTTTAAAAAACGATGTTAATAGTAGGTGATTAATGTAATAATTTTGACTGAAACGTGGCAAGATACTTTATCTTGTCACTTTAAGATACTTGGTTTCAATAAAATGTTTTATAGTACAAAAAGAAACCAAAATGATAGTAGATATAATACTTTTTGTGAAACACGACTAACTATATGCGGATGTTTATGATTTCGAAGTTTTAGAATAAAATATTGCAAAGCTAACTTTGAAAATCAACAATCTGCCTATAATTTTAATATGTATATATAAGTCACCTTAATCTGATTGTATAGGTTTCTTATATTCGTTAAAATATTTCTTTAATAATTTAATTTAAATGTAGATGTGATTGTCTTAATTATTGATATGAATATAACATAATTGGTGCAGAAACAACTAAAAATTATGATTATCTAGAACTCTTATTTGATAACGGTTTTTGTTTTTTTATAAATGTATTTACGAGATTATCTTTTGATCATCAACATTCGTGTTTAGATCACGTGTTCATTAGAGACAATAATAATAATAATTATAATAATTCACCTAAGAATATAAATGCAGGAATCTTGTAAACGGATATCATTGACCATTGCTCAATATTGCGGTAACAATTCTAATACTTGCGAAAAGTTAGGCTATTATTCCAACACTTATACAAACAATTTGCAATTTTATTCTCAATAAAATAATTAATTAACTCCAAAAACAATACAGATTTTTTACAATTAAGAGAACATAGAGCTTATATTATCTAAACTTGTAAAGTATACAAAAAATCCTTTGATCAATCTTTTATAGATTATCTAGTTCCAATCTATTTTAATTAGATGCCAATATTATATAAAAAAAAATATTCATAGTGGAAAATAATGGAAAAAAAGTAGTCTATAAATTGCTATTTTTTGAATTAATAAATTAATTACGCTCTAAATAAGAATTCATAATTAGATGAGTTTTGTATTAATTAAATTTTATTTTAAATCTAATTACAATTAATAATAATAAGTACAAAATTTAAAATATAAACCATTTGACATTTTGTTTATGTTTCTCATATTTATATTTTATTATTTTGTCATTTATATTTATATTTGAGTATAATATATTTTATTATAATGTCAATCGCATGTATCTTTTATATGTATTATTTGTATTTATTTTATATATTATTTTTATGTATCCTATTCTATTTTATTTTATTTTAAGCCTCAGGCTTAAAGGAGTAAATATATTTCTTTATTAACTGCTGTTAAATGTATTTTAAAGAAAATAAAAAAAAGAATTGCTGCTTCTTTAATTTTTACAATTTCAATTACACTTGAATAAATTACTCAGACTTTTGACGCGTCTTCTTTTAAAAGACGATTTTGCTTTGGTCCCGAATCTATACCGACAATAAATATGTCTCGGATTACCGTCGTTAGTTCCGACGAAAACCCACATTTCGATGCAAATTTTTTGACACGTACACCACACTGGTACACAGATTCGTCTTTTCTTTTTTTAACTTGAGTTTGTATATAAAGAGTATGTCTAACCGCGAAATACGACTTAATAGACTTAAATACATGTTTAACATTTTCACTAAAGTATCATACTCTACATCATTAGGTGTGCTAGGATTACATAGACTAAGTAGTACTTAATGAATTTCTTCGTTCACCGATGATATAATATAGCTATTTTTTTCGATTGAATTTGCCAAGAAAAACTTTGTCGATTTTGATTCAAAAATTGTAATGTCCATACCTGTTTCAAACGTTCCTGGCACCCAATAACTTGATTAAAGTTCATTTTTGAGTTTGTTTTAGGAGCTAATTGACATTTTGTATTAGTATCAATACAACACATAAAAATTCTAATGCAAAAGCGATTACGACTTAAATAAATAAATTAATTTTTTAACATTAACTATTTATTCGTTGCTAATTTGTTGTGTTTTACTAAAATGAATAATCACAGAGACATATTTTATAGTTCTTTATTTATTGTCACCTGTAGTAATCGTAGTGCTGTACATTAAAATTGTCTACTTAGTAATGACCGATTGACAAACCCTGCCGATCGTAATATGATACTTACACGTGTTGCATACATAAATGATGAATATGCAACAAACTTAAAAAATAAATTGTATTATATGCTGTTTATATTTTCTAATTTCATCTATTTAAAATATTAGTAATATTTCAGGTTAATCATAAGCCATAACGTATATAGGATCTAATATGTATTTAATTGGAATGAATTTATTATTTTAGATATATTTTAAAAAGTAATTAAGTTATATATGTAAATCAAGCCATCTGTTTGAAAGTTTTTGTACTTTATATATTGAAACAAATATTTAAGTAAACAGGAGCTTTCATTAAAATATAGATCGAACGATGATTGAGTGCGCATGATAGTGTTTAGAAATACATGGGCGATAATTTATGGTAGGTCAAAACAGGTCAATCGCATTGATGTGTACAACAAGACCATTCATAAAATAATAATATGCACATGACGTAATTATTTATTTCGTAGTCATGAATGTATCTCTCTCACGACTATGCTGCATGAACTCAGTCACGGAGTCAATGGGCATTGCTACAGTGGCGATATAACACAATCTCTGGAGGACTGGAGCGTTGTATAGGTTTCATATTCACTATTGTGTTCTCTTAAGGAGATAAATAACTTAATTTCATCTGTTTCTACTTACTATATAGTCTCGACAATAAAATGTGTAATATACTTCATTTTGCATAAAGAAACAAATTTATTTAATATCATTACTCAAATAATTATAATAGGAACTAATAAAAAAAATTAATTTTCATTTATGTTTGTTAATATAACACTTTAATTTTATCATTTATTTACTTCCAAGTGTTCGGAAATATGGTTTATTAACTTTTTTTTTATAAATGATTTATTTGTTTACTCTGCTAATTAAGCAGATTAAGCCAATTAGGCTTCAATAAAAGCAAAAGAATATGGAGATTATACAATATTTTAAAAATAACATAATTTGTAGTTATAATTTAACACTTATAACATAATTATTTAGTTATTGTTATAAATAAATATTTAATAAATATTATTACAATTGTTGCTGTATTATTAAAAATAAAAAATATTGGGTCTATTAAGGTCTATTAATTACACATAACCATAAATAACTGTAAATTTTATTTTAGTAATAAAATTCTTGAACTTCGAGATATATTTTTATAATTAAGATTCATATATCAGTTTAATAAATGAGATTATATTGAATAAATGTATAAATGTTTGTTATAAAATATTACAATCATAAAATTATTTTTTATAAGTGACATTCATATAAATAGTTTACAATTAACAGTCTTTAAAAAAAATAATGAAAATAATAATAAGAAAGGCAATACAAAAGTTATCATTTTCAAAATAAACAAATTTTATGCTTAGTTCATTACAACCAGGCACGCCACGTTGGACATTCATGGCATAATAATTCTTTATGGAAAGCTTGGTATATGAGATCAGGAATCTGAAAAAAATAATTAAAATTAAAGCAATTGATATTATATTAATTAATATTTTAGTAGTATTACTGGATTGTGTGTTGAAGGATTTTTTAGTTTATTGAAATTCTTCAATATATACTTCAGGTTTTTATCAACTATTTCACAAATTTGCATTTTATTCCTTGACATTTTCTTATAGGTTTTCTAAAATAAATCACAATATTATATGAATAACATTTTGTAATAAGTTTTTCTGCATACTTAATACATTGAAATAATTTATTATCTGATGTCTATAATAATGAAAATTTGTTTATTTAAAATAGATAATAATTAAAAAAATCAAAATCTAGTTAAATATAAATTCAAATTAATTAACATATGAATCATAATCTAGTTTCATTAATATGTTGTATTACAATATATTGAAAACTATAAATATTTATTAATTTTAATATTATTTAGTGTTAAAACATAAACTTGTTTTTATTTGACTGATAGTTTCACATATATCATATTCAATAATTATTATACAAATAAAATCAAAATAAATTATTATTAGTGTTTAAATTAACTAAAGATATTATTTTTTTAAAATCCTTTATGATTTAGTACTAGGTATTTAATAATATTTTGTAGAACATACTCTTAAATATAAATGTTATTGAATTACTTACAATATAATAATTAGCCATAAATTCATCCTTCAATAATAGTTTTAGTACAATACTAATATCATCAATACTGTTGGTTAAACAATGGCCAGTTGCAGTTAAACAATTTATCATTTGATATTTTCTATAAGGCGTAATAAACTTTGTCAAATTTGGTGTTAAACGAAAAGGTATTATGTGATTTTGAACCAAGTTTCCTGAAATTATATAACTATTGTTTTTAAATGCACAAATGCACTCGGTGTTGATTAAAAGAGATATTGACCATGAATTTGATTCAAATTAAATGTATAGTATAAAGCAACAGCTACTCCATTATTTTTGTCAATATTCAGCATTTCAGGCTTCAATTTGATAAGGTTAAATGCATACTCAAAAAAACAAATTAGTGAGTAATTTTCAACAAACTAAAAACAATGTAAATGTATTACAATTATATTTTTTAAATAATTGTAGATATAAATGTTATATAAAAAGTAAGATAATAAATTTTATTCTTAACACATCACGTACAGTTTTGCGAAATGCCCAATAATCTGATTGCAATGGGTACATCAATGAAACCCAATTCTTCAAAACTTCATCTGAGCCATATTTGTTGCCTACTGCAAGTAAGGATTCCATTAATGGCCGAGTCCTCCCTGTCTATAAAACAATTCAAACAGAGATTTTTATTTTGCTAAAATTAAAAAATGTTTGACTTATTTGACTCACAATAATACATGTATTCAGTACTGAAAACCAAAAATCAATATCTTCATGAATACTTAACACAGGCTTATTCATTTTTTTATATATTTCAAAAAGTGTAAATGAACTCTTTTTAGTTTCAACCATTCTTAAATCTGGCGCGATTGTGAATGTATTCGGTATGGAGAACATTAAAAATCTTTTAGCAGTTTCCTACAAAAAAATTGTCAGTTATTAGTTAAATATGAAATATGTAATATAATTGTGACTATAAAAATGGCTTTACTTTAAAATCAAGCAAATAATTATTTGCTACTCGGAATAATTGAAAAATTCTATCTTCGGATTCAATAGCCTGGCCTTTTGAAACATTATAAGTATATATAAGACCATCAGTTCCACGAATAGACAACTGTTTAACAACAGTGCCATTTTTGTCAATGAGATGTACATGACCACTGAAATTATGTATTCTGATAGCTCTGGAAGAATCCTAATACATTGGAAGTAACAAAAAGTATTACAATATAAGAGAACAATTGATTAGTACTTAATAATATTTAATTCATTTTTAAATCATTACGTCGATATAATGGTCACTAGGTATCCTTATAGCAGACCAATCAAATTGGTGGATTGTGGGACATCGGAAATGATGAACAAATCTAGATGGATAATTAGATTTGTTGTCTATGTTTCTGATCCAGTTTTTTAGTTGAATTATCATCAGTTTGATAGTAGGAACTAAAATAGGATTGAAATCCGACATAAACTTTTGCTTAATGACTGGATAATATACTGACAAATAATCCGGAACCAAAAATGTTTTCTTCATTTGCAATTGTACTATGTTAAAATATAATAAATATGTTAATTGCACACAACAAAAAGCAAAAAGGTCCGTACACATGGTGGTAAAATGCAGCGAGACACAATTTAACGGTATCACCAAGATAATAAAATTTTACTATTTCAAGGAAACAAAACATTATTTATAATTGGCAGCGGTGTATACCAGGCATGCCCGACTCGTGGCCCACAAAAGTATTTTATCTGGCCAGTAAAAATATCATAAAATGAGAAATTTATATAGTAGGTAAAGGATACTAGGTAGTATAAATAAAAATAAAAATAAAAAATTATATATACAGCTCGCAGTATAAATATAAATTTCAAATGTGACCCACAAGTTGAAAAAGGTTGGTAATACCAATTGTATACTATTGTAAGGGTGTGGGGAAATAGCATAAACCATCTGATTACAAAATAGGTACAGTTTTATTTAGCTTTTTAAGTTCTACAATTGTACCTACCACAAAATAACAAACTAAACACAACTTCCTGGATCATTACAATCTGTTCTGGTAGGAGGTTATACAACATAAACCATATTAGTAAATGAAAATTGAGTCAGGTAAAATTCCGAACTAGAATACTTTTCATAGTTCTTCAATTTAACAAATTTCAAATGAGTAGTTAATTAGTCAATCTAATATAACATACAAGCACCTATTTAAAGTTTTGATGAGCTTCAGTAAGTAGTGGCTAACTATTTTGCGGAACACATGTTGAAGGTCCTATTTTCACTAATTATATTAACTATTTAAGTTATGACTAGGGCTTGGATACCTATTCTAGTAAATGATTATTTTTTCTATTTGTGATAGAAACAAAATTATTATATAATAATTATATAACTATTATATAATTTCATGTAATTTTAATTTTAATTAAATCAATATAAAGATAAGATAAGAATATGATAAAAAAATATATGATTGCTTTAGTTGTTTTATTTAGATACAATTATTCTAGTTATTGAAATTTTTATAATTTTAGTATGTTTAGTTTGACAAAATAATAAAAAATTAAAAGAATATAATTTTTATTTTTATATGGCATTAGGTTGTTACCTACTCTGTAAAATCAATCAAACATATATTCCAATAGGAATCACATTTATTTTTATTTTCATTAATCAATTTAATATCAATTACAACAGTGTATTTTATTTTAAAAGTCCTAAAAGTAAAAAAGAAAAAAATCTAACCTATAAAAAAAAAAAAAAATGTTTTTATTTTATGTAATTTCGTTATATTAAAATTTTATAATTTAGATTAGCATGTATAAGTTAATTTTAAATGTAAATTATTCCATTAAAGTAACCATTAATCTAAAAGGTATAAATAATTAATGACAATGGTCTGTAAGAATAAGATAACTTTAAAAAAATTTAATTTCTTTTATAAGCGATTTTTGGTTTTTTTTTTTAACTGAAATATGCTTTTACAAACAATTTTATGTTTTTTTTATATTTATTTTGCTATAAAATCTTGTTCTTGCTATGACTAACAATTTAAAATCATTCATATTTTCACCCAAAAATATTCTGCTTCTAAAGACGAAATTAAAAATGTACTTATGTTATCTCACAAAAATTAAACATTTAAAACAATAACAATAAAAATATAATTTGTTTTCAAAAATGTTTTGTTATATCATTAAATTAAGCAAAATTTAAAATATGTTAATATTTTTTGAAATAATGAGTGTTATTCAATAACATAATCACATATTATACATAAAATATATTTAAACAAGCTACATTTGACTTAAGTTTTTTTTATAATATCACAAACATGTATTGGCATATCAAAAATAATAATATTAGTTCAGTTAATACATCAAACCTCTAACTATAAGCATTGAGTATAATATAATAATCTATTATATAGTCAATGCTATAAGGTATAAGAAAAAATTATATTAATTTGTAAGACGAAATCTAAATAAATAATAAACAATTATCATTCTCAATAATGTGAATAATGAGATTACAATATCTAATTTACCGTTGATATTTAACTTAAGAAAGCGGCATAGTTTAAAAATCTGTGAGTCGACACAATTGATACCATTATTAAGACACCTGGTGTCAATGTCATATTGTATACAAAAATACACTCTACAGGAAAAATGGTTCTATCCTATAGAATCAACCAAACTCGATCATTTTTTTTTTTTAATTGACAGATAGTAATATTCTACAAGCCACATTGTATTTTAATCTTAAACTTTAAAATAAGACAATTTTAAACTGTTTTTTACAAATTATTTTATAGTTATTTGAAATAAAATAAAAAAAATGGAGTTCAATGCTGCCTGTAAGAAGTCTTTTTCTTTCAAATAAAACTTTTTTTTTTATCAAAATCTGACAATTCTACTAGGCCTGAGAGTTTTTAGTCATTTTTGTTAATATAATATACTATATTATATAATAAGTATCAGGTAATAGATTAGTAGAAAAGTATCATAATTAAAGTGGAAACTAAAATATAAAATAATTTTTTATATTTTATAGAATTGCGGAAAACTTGAAAAATCGGCACTGGGCCAATTAACTGTAATATCCATCTATTTTTTCTGTTGTTTAAATGTTAGTTTCTTTATCGCTCAGAAAATGTTTATTTTAAATGGGTAAAACACGTAATATCTGATTTTTACATTACAAGTTTTCAAAACTAAATAGTTCACTGATATTTTAATATAGTCAATAGGGGGAGGAGCTTAAGCCTTCTTAATCCACATCCATGAGTATGCCACTGCTTATAATTCATAGTTAACATCAAATTATTTATTATTATTGTTATTTATGAATTGTATTATCCTTGCAATTAAGATATTAAATTATTGTTAGATAAGTATCAATTATTAACTATAGTCCAATACTACATAATTATTTAGAACTATTAAATATGGGTTAGCGACTAGCATTACAAATTAGAATTATATAATAAATTGATATAGAAATATATATAGAATAACGAAATTAGATTGTTATATGTATGGATACATACTTGTGTTCACATCATCAGCAACAAACGATATGATTATGGTTTTAATAAAATTTGAAATTGCTCTTGGAACCTGTACATTCAAATTTTTATTTTTAAATGCAAAATTATAACTAAGATGTAAGCACTCATATAATTTTCGACGTAATTTTTCATCCCAACTTTCTCTTAAAGAAGTCATCTATAATTAAAAAAATTTAAAATTAATAAAATTAATTTTAAATACTATAATAGTTTACTAGACTACTAAAATTGAACTGTTTTTCTTTTATAGTATATGTTGACAAATATACAAAATTAAGAATATATAATAAGAATAATTTTAATACACAGTAGATTCTTATTATGACAAACGTCGCTATCTTGAATTTTTTGTTATCTCAAACTACATTGAATTCCCATTGAAACTACCATTACACTTAATATCGTTTTGCTCTCGATAACTCAATATAAAATTAATAGTTTTTCGTTACCTCGAGTACAGAAATCATATTTTAATTATGGTAAGAAAAGGAAATTTTGCAGTACATTTAGTATAGTGATTGTGATTGGTAGTCGCGTCTGTAGTCATTCAGAGTTTGTTCGTTTGTAATAAAATAGAAAAGAAGCATAAATTAAATTTCCTTTCAATTTTGTGCAAAGTTAATTAATACAGTTAGTTCAAAAAAGATGACAGTAAAAAATGTGAAATCGCCAATAAATTCAATATTCTACCAAATACATTATCATCAATTATTAAACAGAAAGATAAAATTTTGAAGTTCAATTGTAAAAATATAAAAAAATTGAGGATGACTCCTTATGTGAACATTGATAATTGTTTATTAAAATAGTTTATTCAGTTTCGAGATAAAATCATACCATTTAATAGAACAAATTTATTTGAAAAAACAAACGAATATGCATAACAACTAAAACACACTAATTTTAAATCTAGTAGTGATTGGCTTACAAATTGGAATAAAAAACATGATGTAGTTTTTTGAAAAGTTTATGGAGAATGTGCTTTAGTAGACACACATTGTTGTTAAAATTGGATTAAAAATCTTCATAACGTTTTAGCAGGTTATTTTTCAAGAATATTTTTCAATTCAACAAGCTAAACATGCTTCAAAAACATTAAGAAATTTTATTGAGACTTCTATAGATATGGAAGATAAGACTTTTTCATCATTATCTAATTAGAAAGACATTGTTCATTCATTTAACATTTTATATTTATTAATTTATACTTATTAGCATTCGTATTATTTATTATTTATATATGTATTATTATTTTTTAATTTTAATTTTTTTTAATAAAAATCAATATCTTGAACTTGTTTTTGTTCCCCTTGAGATTTGACATAACGAGAATCTACTGTAATTATTTTTATCTTGTCATCCTACACTTTTTTGATGCTCTAAATTATTATACTATAAATATTTTCAATATAATAGTAGATAAAGAAGCATCATTTTGTATAATAAAAGATGTTTATCATAATTAAACAAATAAATAATTTAAAACTTGAACTGTGACAAAATGTATTTATTAAACAAATAATGACAGTAATATTCTTTCTATAAGAATTGTATACATGAAAAAATAACATTAAAACATGAATATAAGATTCTCATAAGATACCCATCACTTATTTAATTCTTTAAATAATAGAAACCTAAAACATTTTTATAATTCAAAAATGTTATTTTGTACATAAGTTAGATTCAATAAAATTTAAATAATAAGTGTTATTATTCATACAGTCTAAAAATTGACTATAAATTATAATATTTAACAATATTAAATTATGACAGAAATCAATAATGTTTTCAAAATAATAAATTGTATTAAACTAACCTGATCAATGAAATAGTCCAATTGAATTATACCTAAATTACACTTCTGTAATAAAGTCATCATTTGTTTTATCTTATCAATTTTTAACATTTGATATGTTTTTTTTCGAACATCATCTGTGTTATAAATAACAAAATATTATTAAAACAAAATAAAAAATAAATCAAAGCTGCGAATGTGAAAAATAATGTACATACGTGTCAGTGTATTTGCGGACATAGATTCCTAAAAAAAAATTATATTAATATATAGTTTTTATTTTATTATTAAAAAATACTATAACTGTATATTATTTAATATTTATAATTTATATTACCATTGTTTTATTCAATTTTTCAGTGAGATACATTCTATTCAAAGTCAAATACATTTGTTGTGGATACCATTGTCCTATCTATAGTAGTATTATAAAAGTAAATTAAATGCAATTCAATGAAGCAAAGTGTTTGTTAAAATGATAATTTAAATTTAATTAATAAATTTAGATTTTAATTAAATCTCTTACATAATTAGTATTAAATAATAGCATATATTTTATTACCTTTGAAATAATTTTAATAATAGCTTTGATATTTTTTTCAACAAAGATATTAAGCATTTGAGGAAGCCATATATCAGAAAATATAAAATTACAATTTTCAAAAGCACGTAATAATGTATACTTATTATCATCATATGTTAAAAGCCATAAAATCTGAATAAAAACATCTTATACTTAAAAAAAATAATTATAATTTGTAACTTTCCAATTGATACTTACTCTAGCTATTACAATATTGCATTTAATATTAGTAGTAAACGTAGATGCTATAATGTAGCATTTAATAGCTAATAATGCTATATTTATATCTTTAGACTTGTCAAAATTGTGTTCAATTAATCTTGCCCATTGAAGCCAAGCATTTCCTAATATTTCATTGCAATTTAAAGTTGTTAAAAATGTGTTTAATCGTGTTTGTCGGTTGGAGCATTTATGCACATGTGGAGGAATCATTTGAAAATTATCTTCTATTATACATTGCCATTTAATATCAATAGATTTCTTATTTTCTTTAGTTGAAAAAAACATGGCATAATATTTTGATGCAATATCTGTATTACCACAATAATCTTGAAAACTACCTATGATTGTTAATAACAGAGGCTTTATGTCATTCATAAAATCATTGTTTAATGGCAAATTTGCTAGATTATTGAATTTCTAAAAAAAAAAAAGTTATAGGAATACTAAACATATTTTAATAAAATATTAGTATATATTATAAATTTACAACTAATAATTATTTTTTTAATATCAATTAATATAGTTATAATAAAATGCATTATAATATACAACATTACAAATACAAACATTTAGAATGTAATATAATTAATTTTAAAATAACATACGAAAATTTAAATCCTAGTTTAAAATTAATAAGTTAAGAATAAATAAAATATATGTATTATATAAATATTCTTTGTATAACTTTGTACTAACTTTGTTATATTTTATAACTTCTGACTGTTTACATTTCACCTCCAAATTCATTCTATGCAACCAATTAGATGTTGTAACATTATTAAGATTGATACTATTTAATACATTAATTGATACATCAGTCATGTTGTGCTTTAGTGCTATCTCTCCAAAAAGTAATTTGGATTTATCCTACAAAATATTACCAAAAATGTTTACATTTTGAAATAAAATTATATTTACAAATAATAACCTGCGCAGATTTTATGAAATGTGTTTTTAAATTTAAATTGTGTTGATTCAAAAACGAATAATATGTTTGCCGCCATGAAATCAAATCACTCCATACATTTAAATTATCTCCAATCCACAGATTTCTGTTGTGCCAAATCTGAATTAATGCATCAATATTATTGTTATTTCCTGGTGAATGAAACCAACTGTTTTGGATATTAAGTGCTTCTCGTACTTCAATTATCTGTACAAAACAGTATAATAATTTAATAGTTTAATTGTAATATAACACAATCATTTTATTTAATTATTAGGTATAATCTAACCACTTACCAATTGGGTGGCTTGAAGTAAAGGAATATGAGCATTGCATAAATACTTTGGTAATATTTTCCATTTATCTATAATCTCTGTAGTGGCTAGGTCAATGTGCTCCTGGACAGTGAACATAACTTGTTGATCTAATTCTTTTAATCCTAACATTCCCAAATAAAAATGATACTAAAAATGAAAAATTAATTAATTATTAATTAATTTAAAAATAAATGTAGTAATAATTTATTTTAATGCATACAAATATATGTTCACATTTTGATTAAATTTAGTTTAAGAAACAACCAAACTTATACAAAGTATTACATCAATTAAAAATAATACAATTTTATAAAAAATAATTATTTTTATCTTAAAATTACCTTCCAAACTAATTTAGATGGCCAAATATTTTGTTTATTTTCCAAATACCACCTTAAATCATCACAAGCAGAATTTTCAATTGTGTTTTTCCATCTATTTTCAATATTTAACAAAAAGTTATCATCTTCTAATATATTTTCAGTTAAATAACTCCACTGGTTTAACTCTCTTAGGCATCTGTAACATGATATGAACAGATGAATAAGTTTACATTGTAGCAGTATAGCAAAACTAATAATTACTTAGTTAAACGAATCTTTCTAAACATGATATCTTTATTATAAGAATTTCGGTAAATTTTTGTTCCATTAATTTCTTGATCTAATAATTTCATATACATTTTTGAAGCTTCTTTAATATATCCTTGTTGCTCAAGAGACAATGCTTTTTTAGTAGCTTCACATTTTATAGTATTTTGAAAAAGACTTTCTAAAACATCTTCTTCTCGCAATAAAGAATACATCTGAATCATTCCTTCAACAGCTTCCTACAAAATAATATAAATTATATTTAAACAAAATTTATTTTTAACAAAATATGTGTATTTAATTTATATTACTTACATCCTTTTTATCATGTACATAGTAATTACATATGTTTTCCATTTGTTCAATGACTAAATACCATAAATTATAGGTTTTTCCGATATATACCATTTGATAACTATAATAAATAATTATCTATATTATATAACATGTAAAGTACATTTTAATGATAAATTGAATTAATCAAAATAAGTAACATACGGTTTGAAATTAATATTTGGTTTACAAAGAATAATAGCTTCATAAAACGCTGTCATAAAATTATTTCTTAGTTTACTTCTTGCTAAAAAATGTATTGCCCTTGCTGATAGTAAGTTTCTTTGATTATCATTAAATAAACTCCAAACATTGGGAAGTAAAGATATCCATGTGTTTTTAGCTAAATCCTCATCACAAAAACATAACTGTGCTAAAGAAAAGCACGTATCAAATGTAGAAATATTTTGCACTTGATATGATATTGGAAAATTACTAGATTTTAAATTGACATGCTAAAAATAAATATATGTTATACAATAAAAATAACTAAAGATTGTAATTATTCTTGTAATGAATCTTACAATTTTATCAACAAGTTTTTCATTCTTTATAATTAATAATGGGAAATTTCCTTGGAGTTTAGTATTTCTAGATATCTTTATCAATAACAGTTGAACATAAAATGCAATTGAAGCGTCTAAGTTATAACTTAATTCATTAGACATTAAAGTATACAATCTCATGCATAATCCACCATCACGCCATAATGTATCATAAAAATTTAAGAATTCATATCTTAATGATGGAGATTTACAATTGATACCAAATTCTATACATTCCAAAAAATACCAATTTCTGAAAATTATAAATTAAAATTATTTTATAAGAATAACTTAAATAATACTACTAGCATATATAGGTGATCATAAAATGTCATATCAATCAATGCTGTGTAAACTAACTATGCTCAGAACTTCATAATATGGAGATGATTTACTTGAAAAAATAAATTAATTTACTTAATTGAAATCTAATAACTAAATATAATGAAACGTAACTTTATATCCTAGTAATTTAACTATGTTATATTAATTAGGAAAAACCTTGAATAAAGTAAATTAATCAGTTTATGAAATATTAAAAATTATCATAATTTAAAATATTAAAATACTCTAAAATAATCAACAATACATATGTAGCTACTGGCTGGTATGTTAAATATAATTTATTATAAAAAGATTTACATTAACACTTAAATGCAGAAAATAGTCAAAAGTTTACTAAATAAGTACTTAATTCATATTAAATTTAACACTATTATTACCAAATACAATAGAGAAACTTATTTATATTATAATCAGTAAACACTATTTAATCAAAACACATTTTCCATGAAAACTATTAAATACATTTTTCATAATAAATATTGTGGTATGTTCATATTTTTGCAACTCATAAATATTCTATTTTTAATGTTCTAATACATTTAAAATATAATATTTATAATTTTTTTATTATAATTAACTAAAAACCTATTGATTTAGCTTAATAATTTTGAAATTTATAGCATAACCGCTCAATCCTAATTGTTAGACATAAATAAATAAAAAAAAACAGATAATGATATTATATAATAGTTTTAGAAATAAAAGTACCTGAAAATTTCAAGATTCAATTTATAACAATAATCAGTTAACTTTGGAAATCGATTGATAAAAGCGATGGATTTTAAAATTTTAATAATTTGACAATTAAAAAATACAGCTTCATCCCTACAAATCTCAATCCATTTATTGATGATCTAAAAAAAAATATTCAAATTATAAAATTTTAAAATAAAAAATATTTAAAAACAAATTATTTAATAAATTAAAAGAATTTAAATTAAATTACGTTTAAAATGATTATCATTATTCGTTCATCAGTTGTGGTTTTTATATATTCTAAAAGTGTTGAGTTTAATAATACTCCTTCAGCTGCTTCAGATATGTCTTTTATATAAGTAATGACAAGTTCAAAACATTTTAATTGCACTTCAAACGGGATATTGTTTTCCAAATCCCTCGCTCTATCCAAATTTTCTATTACCACTTTTTCAATAAATACTTGTTTACCAATACGTGGTAATGTATCAACATGAGTTTTTAATATTTCTAAACATAGTACCTTAACCTTTGGATTTCTATTATCTGAAAAAATATTTATACATTTATAATTTAATAATAAATATGTAGTTACATATTTTAATTTATCAAACTGGCAAGTATTTATTATTTCTACATATTACATTTATTTACAGTATACTAACTTTCATTAAATTTAAACATTATATCTCCCATTGTATTAAGTAATTCATTATTCATATAATTTGGAAAATGTATTAATGAAACGCTTAATAACGTCAAACTGATTTCTAATTTGTTTGAACAATCACTACTTAAACCCTCTGAAATAATCTAAAACATACATTTATAATGTCAATTAAGTGATATGATGAGATAAGTTCACTCATACCGTTTGAATATATAAATGCAACTTTTCCAGTCCTTCATTTGACGAAAATGTTTTTAAAATATCTGCAATGAATTTTAATGTTCCCTCATTACACTAGACACAAAAAATATATAATTAAATACAATTATAAATGAAATATTTCCTTAATTTATAAATATTTAAACATTATTTTCTCTTTATAAAATAAATAACTTACTTGTTTAACTTGTAGTACAGTAAGGTGTCGATTAGTTACCAAAATCTCTCTATGATTATGAGGATTACTTGAAGTAGGTCCCTATTAAAATAAAATAAACAATACAAATTTTATAAAGTTTGTACACAAAACTTTTTAGTTATTGAGGGTAATATTACTTCAATAAATGCAAATTGAAGAAATTTGATAAGATGATCCTCAACAGGTTTCAAAGCTTCTTTCATTATATGTTGAGGTAGAACATTTAGCATGAATGATATAGTCTCATATGTTGCTAACAAATTCATTAAACTTGCTGAAGAGTTACCATGAATCATTTTTGGGTTTTGTTTAAAAAGTTGTTCTTTTTTCAGAAATGAGTCAAAAAGTTTTTCAAACCACCCAAATTTTAATTTTAGTTCTGTAGTATTAATTGCTTCAGTGTTTAAAATATTTTTAAATAACTTTCTGCTACGTATTGCTAGTTTACTTATCAAGCTTTCAGGTTTATCATCATGTGTCTACATTAAAATAAATTTATATTAGGTTAAAGATAAACATTTATAGTTGTTATAATACAGTACCTGGCACCCAACCATTGCCAAAAAGTTCAAACAGTTATCAATAAATTCAGATGATTTCTTTTTTTGAGGAAGTGAGTTATTATTTTCTAGTTTTGATTGGGCATCATCAAATGAACGTTTGAGAGGCAGCGTTAATGTCTATTTAATAAACACGGAATAAAGGGAAGTTATAACTTCCTAATTTGGAAAAAATAAAATATTGAATATATTACCGAATTTGAAGGGCTATCTGTAAGTTCCCAGCTTATTATCATACATGCCAATTCTATTGCTGTATTCTTGAAATCAGGTACATTGTTATTTTTAGCAATTGGAAATAAAGCTCCTAAGATGTTACGAATCAAAAACTCTTTGAAAGGATAAAACAACTAAAATAATACACAAGTACATATAGTTCAGTTTTAATAATAATATCAGTTATAATCCTGATATAACTTACTGTATTATATTTAATTAAAAATAAACAAATATGATGTAATATTGGTACATTTTGTGATTCATTGATCAATATCTTCTTAATGCATGCAACTAAACCTTGTACATTACCATTCTTTTCACAGATAGCAGAAACTATCAAGTTTAATGAGTAATTTATTACTGGTAAAGCTTCACTAAAGCTAGCTTTTAAAAGCTCATAATGTATCACTAGAACCATTAGAATAATTAAGTAAAATGAACAAAATTGAAAAAAAATCACTAAAACAATGATGTTTCTAGCGACACAGACCATGTTTATAACATATGCACAGACATTAATGTTGATAATGTACTCACATGTGACGTTAAAGTTGAAAATGGGCATATTGATAGGACACACTTTTAGTAGATCTGTGTGTGCATTATAAACACGGATGTTAGTGTCTTTAGAAACAGCATTTAAACAATATATTATAATAAAAATTTATAGATACTATATAGAACAATGTCTTTAAATTGTGAAATATTTAGGATAACCAAATCAACTAACTTTGATTAAGTTTTTCTCTTTTTGGAGGATTTTCAGATAACATTATGTATGTAAGGATCAAATAGCAGTGATATTTAACATTTATATCCATTGTACATCGAAACCATGTGCAAGATATTATGGAATTATATATCAAGTCACAAATACTGTCGTTGAAACACAGTAAGTCATCAATTAACAAACAAATAAGTTGGCATAAGAATACCTTAATTCCATCAAAATCACATCCACTTAATACAACACGAATATTGTTAAAAATCTAAATACATAAATTAATAGAAAGCTATAATTAATATAAAATAATACTATAAATAAATTATTGAACTGTATACTGATACACAGAATCATTCAAATTGTTGATGTTTTAAAATTTATACATAAACCTTGACTAACATAAAATATTTATATAATTATATTGTATTCTGATATTGCAATACAATAATTGGGTAAAAATCTTTATTCTTTGTACTTAACATTTGTATTGTCTAAGATGGAGAATAAATAGTTTTTAATGTATTATGGAGATCAGCAATACAGATAACTTTTAATACTGAACAAAATATTTTATTCGATCATTAACAACTCACCAATGAAGATCTTAAGGATCTATTCTTTCCTTAATATTTTTAATGTATACACCGCTAATATCATAATCTCTAAAAAATTCATGTATTATTTACTTATCCATTAATTTTATTATCAACTCCATTTTAGAAAATATAAAATAATTTATGTAATATACTCAAATATACATATTATATAAAATATATTTGTTTTTTAACAAAGCTGAATTATTATTAATTTAAATAAATAAATCATGAAAATAACATATGTGTATCAGCATATATAAAATTTGTGCATAAGCACATATTGTAAAAATATTGTTTAATTTGTTATTTTTAAAAAATAAAATACTTACTTTGTTTAAAACAACTCCAATTATATTTTCATCAGATTTAGTTAATGAACATAAGAGTTGTTGTTTTTCCCCTTTCTTATAACACATTGAAAAACATGGTAATAATATATATTGAAGTATTTTCCCTAAAATATCAGTATTTACAGTTTTTTTTTGATACAATTCAATAAATTTAAAAAAGACCAATCGTTTCCACTGTATGGTACTTGATTGTATTATTTCATTTTCTAAGAATCTTCTGAAAAACTGTTTCAAAAAAAATGTAAAAAAATTATATTGACACAAATAAGTAAAAAATCTATCAAATAAAACTTACATTTATATCTATAGGAAATCGATTTGAAAATACACTAAGTAATTGAAAGAGTATAAATACTTCATCATTTTGATCTCGATAATATGCAAGTAAAATTTTTAACAGCATTTTGGGTTCATTCCATTCTGTTGATTTAATAGCAGCTAAATTTTTATATCGTTCCTTAAAAAATTATGAAAATAAATAATTTTACATAATGATTTAATATTAATTTAATAATCAATGTCATAACTAAAACTATTAGGTGTTATATAATATAGTTCTGGAGAAGTTCAGCAAGATTGATAGGTCATCATGATAAAAGAAACAAAAAGGAATAAAATTGTTCAATGAAAATAGCATTAGATTTTAGCATACCATTTTTTTTTTCATATTAGCTAGTATGATAATGTTTATCATTTGATAAATAAGGGATATTTTAATCGTCATTTAAATACTAGCACTACAATTTTTATTCAAACACTTCCATTTTATTAGTTTGTTACCGCGTTATATTACAAATTAATATTTATAACTATTTAAAAATATAAATTCTTTTTCTAGATCAAAAATAATAATTATTAAGTTTTTCTTTATAAAAAGTACTGTTTGCTAAACAACTGAATTTGATAAGAGCTTGTAAGAAAAATACAACTTTGAAGATTAGATTAGTTATTATAAGTTATTATTTTTAATTATAACAATTTAGAATAGTGGTAATTGTATTTATAATCACTATCGTTTTAAAACTATATAAAAATTTTCAATTTACAATATTACTCGAATTTAAGGTAGAAAATATTCTTTCTTTGATCCACATATAACTGTTTGTAATGTGTTATCGAAAAGATAAAATGTTCACAATTGTGTAGCATCAAAAATTACACATAAAAACTTAATAGATTAAACCAGTGGTTTTATACTTGTTTGTTCAGCTAAGCAAGCCTTAAGCAGTCTTAAAAACAAAAATATCAATATAAAAGTAAAAAAAAATAAATAAATCATAATAATCAATACAATGTAACTAATAATATTGAATTTTGATGTCTGTAAGCCCATACAGAAACCTAAGCCTTTACAGAGTGTAGTTTGAAAATCTTTGGAATATACAATCTTATGTTCTTAGTAAGAAATATTAATGCAGTAAAACTTCCATCTTACAAAATATCATGAACAAAAAAAATATTTGTAATACAGTAAAGCTTGCTAAAAATTATCTCACTTATGACGTTTTACTATACAAGATGCTATTTTCTATTGATCCCTAGGTATTTCTCACACTAGTAATGTAAAAACCACCTGTTGACGCTTGGTTTTTCTTTATTTTAACTGATAGACAGTCTTTTTGACAGCAGATGACAATTACTTAGAAATGTTATGTTAACAATATTGAAAACTTCCTTGCTGAAGAATATACTCAGAATGTTAAACAAACAAAAATAATCTCTTTCATTTCAAGCACATCAAAAATGTAACAAAATGATGTATGTATTTTATATTTTCATAATTTTGTAATACATAATATGTAATTAATTAATAAACCTATTTTACTTTAGTTAATAAATAAAATTGATAATTTTACAATAATACATCATTTTGTTAAATGAGAATTTCACTATAATACATAAAATAACTTTTATTTAATTACATAATATGAAATAAAAATTTATAAAAATTACTTTATATTGAGGACTGGTCCAAATATTTAGTAGTATGCTTATAATTTTTTTTGAACTGAAAATCCATTTTTTTGCCATTTGTACCAAATTATAAATTATTTGAATACTTTCATATTGAATAGTTCTTGATGGGTCTAAATATATAAGGAAAAGAAAAAAATAAATGTTAAGTTTAGAATAAATAAATACGCTGATAATAAGGACAACTAAATATATGTTAGCATATGAGAATGTATGTGAATTTATGTTATTAAAAGTTTAAGTTGTAAATATAATAACATTGGTCATAAATACTGAGAGTTTGTATAAATACCATTCAGTTTGTTTCATTAAGTAGTATACAATAGATATATGCTATAGTAAAAGTATGAATAGCGCTAAAAGCAGTAGATTTATACTACTAGTAAATGCCTGAATTTTGGATTTTAATCGATAAATCTTAGTAAATTCTATTTTTTTTTTGTATATTTAATTATTATTATTATTAATTTTCATTGGTCATATTTAAGCACACAGTCAAAATTTAATTACAAAATGATTGTATGACTTTCAGTTTTTTTTAATATTTTACATTCTAGGTTATTTATTTTAAGATTTGATACTAATAATAGTACAATAATCAGTTGAGTTAGAAATTATTTTGTTTTTCTACAATTAACCTAAATCAATCCATAAAAGCCTGAAAATTAAACATTTGCTTTGCCATCAGTAATCAG
This sequence comes from Pentalonia nigronervosa, assembly GCA_014851325.1. NCBI lineage: Eukaryota > Metazoa > Arthropoda > Insecta > Hemiptera > Aphididae > Pentalonia > Pentalonia nigronervosa. Next base: position 38,100 of record JACXSJ010001475.1, read on the forward strand.
TTAAATGCAGGTTTTCTATATTTGTACTAGTATCTCATTATTTTCACTGATATAATAATTTAAAGTTCAAACCATTTTATTTTACACAAAAAATACATACACATGTAATAGTTATTAATATATTATAGAAGGTAAAGTATTAAATGTTAATAATATACAACTGTATATAAAATTGATAAAATAATGTCAAAAATATATATTGAAAGATAAAAATAAAAACTAACCAATTCTTGAAGATGACAATAAAGTTTCAAGATGCAAACAGTCTGATATCAATACATTTCTAAGAGATTCACATCTGCTACTGCGTATCATTGAATTAAAAAATAAAGTCCACGTTGAATTCTAAGAAAAATATGTTTAGTTACATCTGAATTTATTATTATTTAAATATGTTATAGTAAAATAATATTGTATATAAAAAAAAATCAAACCTTGATATTTTTATCTAAAAAAAATAATTGTACACAGTCTACTGGAAACTTCAACAAACATTCAGTCAAATATGGATACAATCTATTACACAATTCAGCATTTAAAGTATTTTGATTCAAAATAAGTTCACAAATTTCTTTAATATGAACAAAATGTGTTTCTGTTATTTGACTAACTATTTGTAAAATTTTCTCTAAACTAAGTTCAAGTTCATAAGTGGATATTTCTAAAATAAAAAAATATTATTAAAAGACATGTGTTATAATTTGTTTGACAATTTTAAACTCTTAATATATTTTAGTTTATTTTAAATATTTAAGTGTATAAAAAATAATTATTATTACTATTATTTGCTTACTATGAATACAACAATTTTGATCATTCCATAAATATTTAAATGAATTTAATAAAGTAGTACAAAACATCTTATTTGGGCTAGATGGAAATAACTTTGTTATGTAAAAAATGTAATTAATATTTATTAATGTAACCTTCTCTGGGTCTTGAAACAAATCATTATAATATAATAATAATTTATCCACCTAAACAAAAATGTAGTTTTGTTAAAGTACAAAGGTACTTTCACATAAAGTTTCATTTAATTCATTTACCATTTTTAATTCTATGATCAAATTTATATTACGAGATTCTAAACACCGGTACACTATTTCTTGCATTTTAATATCAGAACTCATTAGTGCATTCAAAAATATTTCAAATATTAATATATTATCTGAATTTTTTGCCATAAAACTTGAACAGTGTACCAAAATTTCCATGGCCGTTTGACGAAATTCAAATAACTGAGTAGATGTTAAATATTTAAACATCTTTATTGAACTAATTTCTTTATTATCACCTTTGCATAAGATATTGATCATATTGAAATAAAATACATTAATTTTATTTAAAACGTCTATAATTAAAAAATAATTAAAAATGAGATTTATAGTTTTAAATATTTTAATATTATGAAAATTGTATAAATAACTTACCAAATTGTTCAGTAGGAATAGAATGCAATATACAAAATATGTGTCCTTTCATTATACCAATTTGAGATTTGAAAGTATAAGTATCAAATAACCGATTTCCAGGAATCGCTAGTTGAATTTGCTTATGGTATGGCTCTAAAATATCCAAAATTGACTTTTGTTGTTTATTTGCCATTAAATTAATAATTTTTATGGACTGTAAAAAAATTGGAATCAGTATAAAACAAAATTTAATACTTGTAAACATGCTTGAATCAAAAATATAAAATATTATATAATTTTAAGTTATAACTTATAATAGATAATTAATTAATAATGGGAAATTAAAAAGTAAAAATAATTTTATAGTTCAAAATTTTATAACCTGATCTCTGAGCAGATCATTTGGACCAGTTATATAATCAGTAATCTCCATCAAAATGGTATTCTGTATCAAATCATGTGATGAATTCTTTGGTTTAATCCAATAAAGCCAGTTTAACATGATATCTAAATTACTTTCAGCAATTTTTAGAGTACCAAATGTCAACTAAAATGTACATGATTAAATTATAAATATATTTAGAGCATTGATAAAATGCAAATTATTAAGAATAATACATGTCTGTTGTAATCAAAAAATATAAACAGCATGGCTCTAAATGTATCATTAAAATGTTTAATAAACCAATTGGAATATTCATCAGCCTCAATCTCTTTTTTTAGTAAATTTGAAAACAAAGTCTGTAGTCCTATGCAACCTCCACGTTTACGAATCCAACTTAAATCATAACAAAGTTCACAAAATTGTCTGAACATGTAAGTAATAACAGGAAAATAAACCACCTAAAATAAAAATATATTTATTATTAGTATTAAAATAAATATAGTTGATAATTATATTAAATAACCAATACATACGCTATTTCCTAAAATATTGTACGATTCTTCTATGATAAATTTTATAGCTTTTATACCAAAATGAAAAATATTTTCCTTTTCATTTGATAATACTGCACAAATAGCATCAATTATAACATAAGGGTTAACTTCTAAACGGTATCCATATGAAATATCATTAAAGCGGCATATGGAAATATGAATAATTCTTTTGGAAAATTCGTTAAAAAATTTTAAAGCGTCTGCTTTCAAATACTCATCGTCACAGCAAATCATTAAACCTAAATAATAAATAATGAAAAACTTAATTAATTTTAAAATACTATTAATTCTCAAAAAACTTGAACATCAATTACTTTAAATACAATATTAAAATAATATCCTATAACAACAAAATAACAATTTTTTTTTTCAATCTAACAGTTATAATGATTAAAATATATTTCAATTTTTCTAAACATCAAACTATCAAAGAGATGACTAAATATTCAACAGCAAATATAAATTATTCAGAAAATAAAATTTGTAATTACCAGTTAATGCTTTTATATAAGTTTCATCGATAACAGTATTAGTATATTTTAAATCATTATCTGCAAACTTATTTATCAATGTTGCCAATCTGAAATTTCCAAATAAGATAATATTACAATCATTAGAAAAATTAATACTTAAAAATATTTCATTTATAATAACATCCAACATATTTTATACATTATATAGTTATGTCTATCAACAAAAATAATTTCTACTTAATAACAAAAATGATAATAAGTTCAAAAATTGTAGTATTTAGATTTTTTTTATTATGCTTTAAATGTATAATTTTAAATGGCAAATTAATATAATTTAATAACTGGTTTATAAGCTTAATCAAACTTAACATATTTCATTGATTTTTTTTATCAAGAAACAAGTCAATATATCTTATCTTAATATTATTTGTAAGTATAATAAGCATCAAATCATTCATATAATTATACACAAAATATTACTTTTATTCCAATTAAATGTTAATTAATACAAGGTTAACACTCAACAACATACAATAAGTTTATTTTATCTTATAGAAATCATTTTTAAATAATATGGCTAAATATTATATTGATTATACTGTATGTTTATAAAGTATTGCATTCATGTAAAATTAGGCCATACTTAAGGGCAAATATTAACCAACACTATAAAGGTTTAAACCTTAGTTAAATTAATTCTTCAAGTAGAAGATCTGAACAATAAATATAATCATATTATTTTAATTCTTTAATTGATAATAATATATAATTGATTGATACTTTTTTTTACCTACTGAACTCGTAATAATTCATACTCTTTAAATAAAGCATAACTGGTGATAATATTTGAAAATTCATATTTATAATTTATGATTATATTCTACAATATCCATTATTCAGATGATTAGCCATCAGATTCAGGTTGATTAATGTTTGTTTAATTGTATCTTACTTTTGGGTAGCTTAATTCATAAGATCCATAAATCTACATTTAAACTAAAGACTTGAGAAACTATTTGGTGAATAGTCTTTAAATTTTTAATTTATTAAAAGCTCTTAAATAATTTTTTTTATGAACATTTTTTATTTGTGTACCAACCAAATGTTAAACAAACTTTTATACCATTGTACTAGTGCTTATATTAAAAATTAGTAATAAATTTCAGACTCAAATATTAATGACTCTTTTGCATAAATATTATAATTGAGAAACAATACTTTAATAAAATTATAAAATGCTAATAATAATACTTGATATTTGACAGTAATTGTAAAATTATATTAGAGTCATAGTCCATTGATATCATTAGATACCCTCTTATAACATTCCAACTTTGTAATCTATTGAATCTATTATCATCCAGGATTAATGTTTGAACAGCAGTATGCACACCCTATAAAATATTAATAAATTAAAATACAATGTTTAAATAATTTCCGATTCAGATCAATAAAATTAAAAAAATGTTAATGGATATGATGAAATAAAATCTGGAAAAATTATGGTAAATGAACTTACAATTAGTTTAAGTCCAAATATTTAATTCCATATACTATAGCAATCATCAAATGTATTGTTACATTTAATTTAAACAAATAATTTTAAAATAATCCATCATACAATTACATATATTTTTAAAATTGAATCATAATATTCAACATGATTAAAATTTATAATTGAATTAAAACAATAAAATCATTTATTATTTATCAGTTATCACAATACTATTGTATTTATATAAAAAAATACAATATAAATAACCAAAACCAATTTTATAATCCAACTGTTGCTATACTAAGCATTATTTAACGATTTCTTATTTTTTACTCACAGGTGCAATATTTATTTCTAATATGGTATTATCATAGTCATCAAATGTCATACATATTTTAGGTTTCTTAGAAACTTGATTAAATTGTTCTTGAGCTTTAAGGTCAGTTTTCATAATAGAACTTCGATTAAGACCTCCAAATTTTCCAAGTAAGCTTTAAAAAATAAAATAATATTCAAGTTAATATAGTAATAACTTCATTCAGATATTCCCTTGTAAATTAAATTCACCTAACAGCTGGCAATGAAATTGATTCATATGGACTTTGTACACAATCATATAACCCTTTCATGATTTCATTTCGAACTGGAAGAACAGGGTCATCTAAAAACTGAACTGGCAAAATATCCAAACACTTTTCTAAAATACCAAGGCCCTATATGACATTTTTAGTAACAAAATAAAATAGTTTAACTCATAAACTAAAATATTAAGAAAATATTTATCACTAACACACTTAATTTATTTTTAGTACAGTGTTCATTATATCTGAAAGTTTTAGTTCGTTAAATTTTTTCTAATCTTTGTTATTTTTTAATATTGTATGTTATCTTTGGTAAATGAAAACTGAGAATAAATTGAATATTTAGTCTTAATCAGAAAAATGTTGAATAGAAAATTGTGTAATTAAAGAGGATAATTAAATGTTGGGAAAATGAAATGTTTTATGAATCAAAGTAATTTTACAATTTCACTCCTTGCAACTTTATACAAAATATATTTATAATATAATATTATACAGACGTATATAGTTAAGTACAAAAGGCTAGCAGTTTTAAAAGTATAATAAATCATAAAAATAAAGTAACAAAAGAACTAAAATTTAAAACATCAAATTTTGTTTGAATACATTTTTAATATCACCTTGCATAAATGAAGATTATTATATTATAGGTACATAATAATAATAGAATATCATATAATTTTAAGTACAAGCCATTATTTTTTTAATAAATTAATTAAAGCACCTATTTATTTAAAACATTTTAACTGAAATGTGCATTTTTTTTAGCTAGAATCTATAATATGAGTAGACCAACATCAACATCATTATTTTATTATTGATGTTATCCTATCATGTTTAATTCATATGGACAAAAAATATATAACACATATATATTACATACATACAATGAAACATATTAACATAAAATAGTGTGAGATATGTACATACTTGAGGAGTTAATTCAGGTATTTGTAATGAATAAGCAATAACTGACAATAAATCCATTATATGAGAATGAAGAATCACTTTAAACATACACTCAGCTAAACATAACTCTGCAAGCGCAATTTTTGTTTCAACCGAATCACTTGTTAAACTTTTGTGGTATGAAAGTAAATCTGTACAACAATAAAAATGAATTATTTGTAAAAATTATCTAGTCTAAGGCACAAATTAAAAATAATATTCAGAACGTGTAACAGTTTTTGCCAGATAGATTAGCAAAGTAGCAACGGTACGCTCAGTAGATATAGCCCAAACTAGTTGTGGTATGTTTTGACTGTGTGGCAAGCACTGGTACCTTATCAATTTGATTATTATAAATGTATAAAAATGTCTACTTTTTGTTATAAAAAATCTTTTTCACAATATTTATTTTTAAATTATTAACTTAAGACTAGTTTTAAAATGTTTTGTGACAATTGTTGGTTTGTTGATATATTTAGTAATAACATCCAAATACAAAGAACTCCTAGTTTTTTATTATCAGGCCGCCGCCGTCATATCAATCTATCTAGCAATGACTATACATGCTTGTATTTTCAACAAAACATGTATTTAGAACTGAAAAAACACTAAATGTTATTCAAAATAGATCATTTGTTATTTTACATTTATCTATTTATATATAATTATTAGGAATTTCGGTTCAAAACTACATTTTCAAACACTTTATAGTTTATGCATCACTAAAACAAATATGTCTAAACATATTATGATTTTTTAAAAATAATAAACTAAAACAAGATTACCAATATGTCCAAACCATTGCTTTTTCTTTAAAATTAAAATCATTCCACTTTCTAAATGTATTTTTTTAATAATACAAATACATAATAATTTAAAATAAACTTCTGCATTTAACACTATACATTTTAGAATTCAAACATAAAACAGCAGGCAAACTAACAAAATTATACACAGTAAACAAATTTTAATGAAAAATATTATTGTATTTAAATCACTGCTATTTAAGTATTTAATTACTATTCTCCAAACAAAATATTTAAATACAGTGTGTTCACATAAAAAGGTACCAATAAATATTTCACCTAAATGACCCTGGACTTAATAGAAGTTTTAGGGGGATAAAGAGGAACCAAAACATGTATCTTGCAAAAGTTTTTAATTTTTAACTTTTTTGATGAGTGCATATGTTATGCAACTTACTTTATTTTAAATGCCAAATTTTTCTTTATTATTTCGATAGCCAATTGTTTTAAAGTTTTTTTTTTTAATTAACTAATTTACAAAGTTAGAGTAAGTTGAAATTCACAAATAATCATTTATCATATTTAACACTTTTAAAGTGTTCTTGTATTTATACTTGACTCTAATTTTACTTGCAAGACAAGACAAAAAATAATTTAAAGTAATGATAATCGTAAATTTGTTTATTTATTTTTATTATTCAATGAACATTAGTGAGAATTTATATATTATCTGTGAAAAGAATAGTAGTTTTAAAATATCAGGGAAATTTGGAATATAAAATATTCAAGTGAACATGGTTAAAATAAAGATTATTTGTTCGTTTTAAATTAATCATCAAACTTTGTCAATTTCATAATTAAAAAAAAAAATGTTTGAAAAATTAATTAAAAAATGGTTAATCTTTAGCTGTAAAGAATAATTGGTATTGATATTAAAAAAAAACTAAGTTGTATTGAGCATGCGTGTACTTAAAAAGGTTAACAATTTGAACTTTTCTCAAAATGTATATTTCAACAATTCTGTACACCCACTAAAACTTTTTTTCATCCATGATCATTCTATTGAAATATTAAGTGGTACTCTTAGTGTAAACATACTGTAAACAATATGCAGTTAATATTAAAGTGTAATGAATTATTCAGTAACCCAATTAAAAGTTTTTAAAAATAATGAAATCATAAAAAAAGGTATAATACCGCAAAACAGACATCTAATTATTGAATACATATTTTCTCCAAATTCATAACTTGCTGTTTCGACAATAATTAGCATTGTTTTTAATATCCCAATGAAAAACACAGGATGTTTTGTATTTTGTAAATTATTCTTTAATCTAAAAAAAAATTTAAATTATTACTTTAAAATAATCACCATACTAAAATATTGAGCAACATTATTTTTGTTTTTAATATCTAATTAGTTATAAATTTTAAATAAATTACGTTTGAATAATTTTATAAACATATTCATCAGGTTTATCATCCTTATGGTTTAGTTTGACATTTAACTGAATCTTATCAATCAAATCAAATATACATGATTTTTCATTTTCATCAAATAGATTGTTTAATATATACTCAAATATTAAGCTGCTAAAAATTGACACTAAAAAGTCATCATTTAGTGCCATTTCGAGGACTAATGTTTCTAAATTATTAGCATAAATCTGTTTAATTAAATGATCTCCTATGATCAATGTTTTTAGATGGATTGGACTGATACATGAAAGCTGAAAAAAAATTAAATATTAAATATATTTTTAAAATGAAACACATACATCTCATTAAAATAAAATAAAAAAAAAATCATTAATGAAAGTATTAATATTAAATAGTAAGAAAAAATTATAAGTTAAAATTTTAATGAATCAAGATTAAAAAAAGTTATGATAAAAATTGCCTGAATAGAAAAGGGCATGGAAAATGAATTCAATAAAAAAAAATGGCTATGTATAAAAAAAATGTCCAAAAAAATATACATTGAAATTTAAAAAAAAATGTAACAAACTAACAATAACATAAAATAGATTGTATTATACATCATTATAATTAACTCAAAAATGTAAATACAAATATACATAAAAAAAATATGTATATCTTGTTGCAACAAAATTAATACATTTTTACATATTTTTAATATTTAAAGAGATAACTTTTAAAATATTCTATATTTTTTTGTTTTATGTTATACCTACTCTCTCTATACACACATTTTTCAATTTTAGTTTCATATCTTAATTAATTTTTTCTTTATAAGAGCTTTCTTTATTTTCCAATATCTATTTTATACATCAACAAATAAGGTTTTTGAAACTATGTTGAACTTATTGTGTATCCATTGAAACATAATGGTGTTTGGGTTTTGTTTGACAAAATAATATTTGCTTCAGCCATAATGTTATTTATGAGTAATATTTGAGATTTTGATGCAGTCATTTTATTTTCTGGTATTCCAAAACATGGGTCCGTAAATAGAAAATTTATTAGAGTAAAACTGTCATTTTGATTATTTTAATATAATCTTTCTTTTGCATTTTTCATGCTTTTTAAATATAATTTGTTGTGCTTAACAAGAGACTTTTGAATTTTGACTGACTGTCAACGGTATGAATAATAAAGTATAAAGTACGATAAGTTATTCTCAATAACAATTTTATCATAAATAAGACTTTCCGCTAGGAATATGCCGTTGTTAAAAATGTGCAGATTAAGTAAAAAGGCCTATTTACCAAACAGGGAACAATGTACAATACTATTTAAAAAAACCAAAAAAATATAACATACTAATATAGTTTTTGAATTTCTTTCTAATTTTTTAAGCTATTCGAAATAAATTTAAAGGCATTTTTTGAGTTTTTAAGTTATTTTCTTTTTTTTCATTCTGCCAATAAAATTTTAATATATATAAATATATTATAGACGTATCCAACATGACGTGCTGTTTTTTTTTATAAAACTACAATAGCAAATTAGTGTTCAACAGAACCAATTTTATTTAGTTAGATTTAATATTTAAGTAAATCGACCAACAATCAAACTAAATGTAAGAATATTACAAGGCTTGTCCCAAAAGTAAGGTCTCCAATTTTCTAGCGGCCAAGAAAAATTTTATTTTTATAAGTTGCTAATTTTACTGATATGACTGTTAATTTCTTTTCTTTCTAAGTAAACTTGAACTGGCCGGATCAGATATTTAGTACTTTTGTGTCACGTGAACGAGATGAATGTGTCAACCTCGTCAACATCCGCCTCCTTATCTGTCCATGCTCAGTGTGAGCTTCGCCCGGTAATCCGTTTTCTTTACGAAACGAGACGAGACGAGACGCCAGCAACCACCCATCGACAACTTTGTAACTCTTATGGGTCGATCTTTATGTCAATTAAAAATGTGAGGTGGTGCAGAGAATTTTCAAATGGGAATAAAAATATTCATGATGAAGCCAGAAGTGAAAGGCTACCTGTTTCTGACGATTTCCAAGAACAAGTTGAGTCTGAACTTCGTGAAGATTGACAAGTGACTGTTCGTGAACTTGAAAAAAGTTGCAGTTACCCAAGTCCTCGTTTCAGAAAATTATAAATGATCTGGGGTACCGAAAATGTAGTGCAAGATAAGTAATATAGTTGCTTACAGAGGATCACAAACGTCAACCCATCGAAAGTTCCCGTGAGATTTTGGAGCTGTACGCTGAAGAAGGAACTGTATTTTTGGACTCAATAGTGACAGAAGATGAAACGTGGGTTAGCACTTCACGTCAGAATCAAAACAGCAGTCCATGGAGAGGAGACATTCATTTTCCCCCAAAAAAAAAGGAAATTTAATGTGATGCAATCTGCCAAAAAAAATATAGCAACTGTTTTCTGAGACAGGAAAGGCATCCTTTTCATCGAATTTATGCCAACAGAGACCACCATTAATTCGACATCGTATTGTAAGACGCTTGAAAAATTACGTCAAGCCATAACAACCGACGACCTGGAATACTAAGGGAGTGCATCTTTTGCATAATAACGGTCGACCTCACATGGCACGCAACACAAAAGCGCTTTTGGATAAGTTTGGTTGGAACATTCTCCTCCACCCTTATAAGCACAAACTTTGCACCATCGGACTATCACTTGTTCACCACCATAAAGAAACATATGGGAGAGAAAGGGCTGAATTCAGACTAAGGAATAAAGACTGTAGTGAAGGAGTACTTGGAAAAAGAGGTGGATGGAGAGTTCTATGACGCTAGCATACAAAAGCTTCCAGATCGACTACAAAAGGTGTCTCGATATCAACGGCGATTATGTTGAAAAATAGTGTACAAATAGTATAATATGATCAATGTAAACATTTTTTAATAAAACACTTTTTTGATTTTTTATAATTATGGAGACCTTACTTTTGGGACAAGCTTCGTATCTAGGGCATCTCCAATTGATATTTCATATTTATGCGAGTTTTACTAAGTAAAATGTTACATACTTAAAACAATCATATCTCCCTTTAAAATTAAAATATCAATCAAATCTTACGAGGTATCCTAGAAATTATTCTTGCCTTTAAGTTTGATAATAGTTTACCTATTATCACTCTAATATTAAGCTAACAACACAAAATTGGTGATGCTGAATTCATATTTATTATGTTATACATTTGTAAGACTAACCCAACACATGGGAGTTCTGCATATTTTTAAAAAATTATTTAAAATATATTTACTTACAGCATTAAGTATTTCTTTAACCATATCTTTTTTTTGTTGTGTGGAATGAAAAACTTTTAATGACAATAATGAATGATTTAAAAAATTATTAAATGTTTTCTTGTAATGACGGTGAATTGAAAATTTTTCTCCTTCAATTTTAACCTAAAAATGTTTGTAATTATTATTTTTATATTTAACTCATATACCAAAATATAATTACAATAAATTGAAAAACTGTTCTAATTGCTGGAAAAATTATTTTAATAAATCGATGGGAATCTGCTACAGAATAAGAAGCTATTTGTGATGAATGATAACCATACTTAAAATCCACCTTTACTTTTGACTGTTTTTCTAAAAAATAAAATGTTAGTTATAGAATATATATAATAAAAAGATATTCGCAAAATTTAAAATGTCCTCAATTTATTTAAACTTAATAAAATAATATTGCTTAAATATAATTTATATTTTTCTATTATTCGAGAAATACATTATTCTTACATAAAAAGTTTTTATTTTATTTTTTCTGTAGACTAGTTTTTGACATTAAAACATATTTAAAAGCTATGGGGCTTATTATAATTAACATGTCAAAATTTTTATAAAATGGTTATCTTATAATAAAATTGTTGAGCACCTCAGTGGTCTTATGAAGTGTATAAATAAATTTACAGAAAAATTATAAAATGTATTATTGCCGTTAATGTTTAAGTTAAAAAAAAAATAATAATAATAATATGTTATTATAAAATATTTCAAGCTAGTTCACATCAAAGTGGATACCAGAAAAAAATTAATTTTTTTTTAAAAATTTTAAATAAAATCAACCAATAAAAAAATGAAATAATGAAGAAAGTTAATAAAATAACTTTCAATATTTAACAAAAAATATTGATTACATGATAAACAATAAAATACTTATTGATTGAAAGTAAATTGTAAATACATAGTACAATATTAAAAATTAAACTATTTGTTACTAACCTAAAACACAATATTATATTATAAATTTCAATTACAAAAACAATATATTACTTAAAATATTATATTTTATCATACCTGCCAAAATAGATGAAATGTTTTCATCAATATTTTCTGTAGAAATGTCGCACCTAAAATATTAACAAATAAATGAATAAAATAAACTTTTATAGTTAATAACATAATATTAAATAAATACTTAATAAAAATATTACTCATTTAATTGTGGTAAATAAAATTTTTGAAACTGCTTCAATTTTATAACAAAAATTTGGAATACTCGATAAAATAAATCTATCAAAGGGCTCTTATCTTTTTCAATTAAATTCAAATTTGTAATTGCCTGATTTTGTCTTTGAACAATATAACTTAATACATTCATAACCATGTTACACAAATTTATTTGAAATCTAAAAAAATAAATATTCTATGTTAATCATACATGTATTTGAATATAACAAAACATATATCACATTATTTTCTAAAACTGCTATTCAGTAATAATTAACAAAATAAATTGTATAATGCACATAAATTTACAGATTATTCCACAGAAAATAAAGTATAAAGATTTAAAAATTATGACTTCAAGATATTTTTTTCTATTGGTAGCAGATTGAAGATCATATCAAATTAGAATGAATATAAATTATGTTTTAAGCGTGAAACAAAATAAGAAGTAAATTATTTAATTTTACTAATGATATTTCGATGAAACACTGTAATTTTTGATAGAATAACTGAAAACTTTAATATTTAAGATGCATTACAGTATACTGTAGTAACTTACTCAGGTTGAAGAGTGGGATCTAATAAATTAGAAAAATGTAAATGAACTACACGAACTAGAAAATTTAATGATAATTGACTATGTAAATGTGTAATAAGATGATCAATATATATATAAGCTTTAGGTCTTAATGAACATTTTGATGACCAACTTCTTCCAGTAATTAATGTCTCATCTAAAAATTTATCCATGTATGGTAAAAATTCTATAAAAAATAAAATAAAGATTATTAAGAATGAAATATTTTTTTAGTTAAATTAATTAAACATATTATCGGAACATACCATATTTATAATCATTAAGTACAACACTTTCAAAACCAGACAGCAATTCTGAACGAATACTACTAATATCTGATGCTACATTACAGTTCATTAAGCTAATAATTCTACCAGGCAACGTAGGACAATAGATACGAACTGCATCTTTAATACCTTTCAAAAATGATGAAAAAAAAAACAATAATCTCACTTGAGCATGTTTTAAATCTAACACTAAATCTCTGTGGTCAGGTCTGAAATAAAATTAAAACAAAAAATAAATATTATTCATTATTATTTAATATTTATTATAAAAGTCGTTAATGTTAATTACTTATAAGGAATATCTAAATTAAAAAAAGTCATGAGTACTGGAATCAATTCTAAAATGTCCTTTTTAAAAGCTGGAACTTCGCTATAAAATATATAATATGTTTTCAATACCAACGCAAGTTCCTTTAAAACTTTAAATGATAATTTTCCCATTGGAACAAAGACATACTAAAAATAAATAAATTAAAAGCTGTATATTATTAATAAAGAATTAAATATCTTCTTAGTAAAATCGACCTAAAATTAAGTTCATAATTACTAAGTAAAAGAAATTCTAAATCAAAAACTTAAAATTATTATAACAACTAGAAATAAATAACACAATAAATTATTTAAATTATAAATTCGAATATTAAAATTTAATTTACAATGTCAGTAATATAATTTAAACTAAATTGTTCAAAAATAATGTATATTATTTATAAATTATATATGAGCAAAACGAAAATATAAATTATATTTATAAACATAATTAAAATAGTTTATAAAAATGTTCAATGAATATAACAAAAAATAATATAAACATTACCAATACTTACATTAACAGAGTTCCTTGTGATAGTTGTAGTTAATCGAATAGTAGTGATTAATACTTTTAAATCAGAAGTTTTTTGAAAATTAAAAATTTTCTCTGGACTACTAGAATTGTTATATAAATCCTTAATAAGCATTAAAAATTTATAAATCTGAAAAAATATACTATTTATAGAATTATTCATATAGATTTATATTATCTTTTACAGTATTACATACTGTTACAAACTGTATTTTAGATTCATAACACTTTTAAAAATATATTTTTATTTTATTTGTTAATTGTATAAATATAAAGGCCATAGACCAATTATTAATATATAATAAAAAATCAGTTACGATCTTCTGTTAAATTCACTCAATATACATATATATAAATAAACATTTTATCTGACATAAATAATACAAAACAAAAAATAATATTATAGAATACCTCTGCTTTTAAAACACAGTCGTATTTTGGCTTAAAAAGATTTATTAAGTCCTTAAGGATTAATACACTGCAAAGGACACACTGTTCATTATCAGTTTCAATAACTTGTATGCACATCTTCATGATGCTATGAAGATGAATTTTTATTTGTTCATGGCTAGCAAGAATTTTATTAACTATTTGAAGTACAATTTTTCTTAATTTCTATAAAATTTATAATACAAATATTAGTTAAAAACAGTTATATAATTAAATTAATATATTAACACATTGTATAAGATAGATTTACTCCATTTTTACCACAAAAAAATTTTAATATTTAATTGTATTATTTACAGTAATTATAAACTGAATTATAAATAAATATTATTATAAATAAGATTCATTTAAAAAATCGTAAATTAATATTTACAATTTTCCTTCCTTAAATAATACTTACAAATATATCATTGTCTGGGCTAAAAACTGGTTCAGTCGTTGATATCAGATTAAGTAAAACAATAACCATATTATCAAAGTAAATCTGGGTTCGGCAACATTCCTGAAAATCAAATTTAAAAAAAACAATTGTTAATATTACTGTTTAAGAATTATATTTTAAGTAGAATTTAAATTACCTCAAGACTTTCATACATCTTTTGTACAAGCTGCAGTTTAACCTTCATATTTACAGCAGTATTTAATATTAGTGATAAATCCACTGGACCTGATATCTTGGGATGTATAATTTTACGAACTGGCTCCATATCTTAGCAAAAACTGAAAAATTAAAAAATCATTACAACATATGTTAATAAATAAAGGTTTTTTATACATTATTCTACTAAAGTTGAAAAAGATAACATTATAATCTAATTTCTCTGTATTTATTTATAATAACTAACATAAAAATATTTATACAAATAAATAGGTTAAAAACATAATTAAATCATTAAATAAACTTAAACGTTAAAAGGTATACTACAAGTCCAATATTTTTAAACTAGATCATGGCCTGTATTTGTAAAATAAAATAATTGCATACCCACTTTAATATTCTCAGTATTGAATAATTAAGTAATATATAGTTTCTGATTAAGTAAAATAAAAGTGTTCAATTTCATAAACCATTTTTTTACTTATCGATGAAATATTTGACCTATACCAAACTCAATGAAAATGAAACTGACACTACCTATTGTATTTGTTTTACATATTATACTTTTCCCATCCAACCTGTTTTATACATACCCAGTTACTTATCTGCCCAGTATCTATTATATATACATTTTTTTTTTTATTATGATTATTTAAATGGTAATATTTGCATTAAAATGTCAAGTACTTACATAACAAACATAATTAAAATTTAAGTAAATATTAAAAATAGTTATATTTGCCAACAATTAAGGTAGAAAAATATTTTTAATACTGTGCATTCATAGTTCTAATGGTAGTTAAACCTATTTAAAATAAATTTAAAATATATAATACAAAGGAACTCGCATCAAATGTGTAACAATAATAGAAATACATCTGTAATAGGTTCTACTCTTAAATGGTGATGTTGGTATTAGTTTAAAAGTAAAGTATATATGTTAATTACTAAAACATTCTACTATATTTTGTTATTAAATGTCAAACAATGAATTAAATGTACTTAACAGTGTATAAAAAAATCCTAAAACATTTCTTCTAATGGTACCATTTCTTGTAACAGTCTTCTTTAATTATAAAGATATAATTTCTATTTAACCTTACCTTTTTATACTGGCCAATGCCCAGTTGTTAACAATCTGTACACGCCCAATATCATTACAATTGATAATTACGGTTTTACTAACGCTAACAGAGCCATTGGTGGATAAGACCACAAATATAGACGGTACAATGAATGCAATAGTACAATGATACTAAATATAAGAAAAAAATGTACAAAATGGCAGTCAGATTGACAAAATTATTTACCTTTCGTTTATCGTTCCTTAATGAAAATCGTGTAAAGCACCGTTTAGTAATGTCGTTTGGATTCCGAGGTCTGTCAACTGGACTTCATTGTTCATGTGACTACAGTAGCCTTGTGGAGAGTTCACCGTCTCGTATGTGCAACCACCATATAAATTCCATTGATTTTCGAATCAAACGTTTTCGGTGCAAAATTATTGTTGTTATTTTTATTACAAAATGTATTATTGTAGTTTGTACGATATCGATTTTACTTTTTTTAAATTATTCCGTAAATAATAATGATAACACTAGTACGGCTACGAGAAACGCGGGTAATATACTATCACCGGCGCGACAACGACACGGTAACGACTATCGAACAAATAATTCTGTACTCGGTAGTCAGTAGTGAGTACTGAGTAGTGACGATCGGCTATTGACTCATAAGTTTGGAGGAGGGCGGTGATCAGCGACTACGCGGCGGTGGCGAAGAGCGGAGGCGCGTTAATGCGTTATCACTTATCAGCCAGTCCCGATTTCTGAGTCGTTCACTGATCACTCATACATATTACACAGATAATAATTTATTATCTGTATTATCTGCGTTCACTCGTTCCAACTTCCAACAAATAAATTATACTTATGTAATAATATTATTAAATACTATAGATTATAGAGTAATTGATATTAGCAACAGATCATAAAAATTAAAAATAATAAGTAGACAAAATACTAGCAGATTTGGAAATGCTATTTAAAGCGATGAAAAGGTCGCAATTCTCTCTTATTTAAGATGTGAATGTTTATATAACACTGTTCAAAAATTATAAGAACGATTCTTTTTTCTAATTATTATTCATTTAGATTTAGCCACGACTTAAGAAGGTACTATCTTAAATATTTTTTAAAAATTTTCCAAGTCGCAAATATAAATTGAAGGTTTTTTAACTCGAAATAATTTGTACATTTTTATGATTTTGACGATTTTTGTCAAAATTCTAATTTCAGACGTTCATAAAAAAATATTGTAAATTTACGCTCAAGTTTTTTTAATTTTTACAAACATCTTATGAAAAACCTTATATTACATTTTCGAGTTTTTTAATGTAGTGAAAATATTTGTGGATACTTTTAAACTCTTGTTGGCATCAATATTTTATGTTTATGAGTTAAATTTGTTTGTACCACCTTTTCAATTCTTATTTTCTGTGCCTGTATAGTTTGTATGCTTATCTTCCTTCTTTTTCATATTTTATCAATATAGAATTTTATTGACTGTATACGGCTTTTTAAATGTAACTACAATCTTTATTCATAAATTGTCACTTCATTTTGGCTGTTCAAGTCAGCACAACCTGTCTGTTTATCTTTATGTGAATACCATATTACCATATAATATCATAATTCCAAAAATCAAATTACTTAAATATTAATGAAAAGTTTAAAGTCAATACTTTTGAAATTATTACTACTTAACATGGCAACAAAATATCAGTTATAATCAGTAATAAATTTAATTTCCTTTTACCTGATTGATTTATGAAAAATATTTCTGAAAATATGTATGAAATAGGTACAGATGTTAGATATACAATGTACTATAGAGGTACAGATGAATGGTATATATAAATGGTTTATAAATGTAAAGTAAAACTTTATAAATAGTGAAAATGTTAATCATTTTATAGATTTTCAAACCAATAATGAAACAAATTCAATGTTATAAATAATTTATCAATACAATTAAAATACTTCCTTACAAATATGAATAAAATATTATAAAATTATATAATCTGAAAATTAATGAAAAACATAAGATAGTTAGATACTTTAAAAATTATAACTACTAAATATGGTGATGACTGATAAAGTGTTATAGTTAAATTAAATAATAATTAGAACTTTTACCTAACAGATTTGTTAATAGTGTTTCATAATGATATATGGATGATTATAGTAGAGATTTGAGTGAAATTTATATGGTTTATAAAGGTAAAAAAATCTTAATATTGGAAAATCAGTTACATTTGATGGAACTTGAATCACTTACTAATATAATTTTTCTTAATAAATTAAGATATTTAAAATAAAAAATGGTTCATTTAGAACACTCTTTTAATAATGAAAAAATGTCAATATGTTTTATGATATATATAATTTATTAATATGGCTATAAATGTAATTCATTTTACTATTCATTCCTACCTAGTACCCAATTTGGTAACTGGTAGGTTAAATTAAATTTTGTAGATAATGTTGCTGTAATGTAAGTGGAATGAAGTTATTGTCATTGTCTTAGAACGACAATGCAACAAGAACGGCTAAATAGCTTAGTTACTTTACGACTAGAAAACAATTTTTAGGTAGCATTAATTTCTTCCAAGTACTTGATGAGTTTGATACAACATGCTTTGAAAGAGGACGTCGACTCTGTTTAAAATAAAATAAAAATAGTTGTTTTTTAATGTTATAATAATAAAGTTTTTAATATTATTTATTCAATACCTACTTTTTAGAAAAACAAATTTTTGGTAGAAAATAAATAGTTTATTATGTAGGGTTTGACGAAGGAAGTCTGAACATTTTGGTGAGTTAAAAATTAAAATATTTCTATGCACCGCCAGAAATTGAGGCCACACTCTTACGCCACTGGCTACATTTAAAAATGTGTATAAAACGTAGTTTAATATAGATTAATATTTTCAGGTACTCGCGAATATTTTTGAATTACAACACAATTACAAACATTGTTATTTTTGTGAGTTGCTCTTGTGAACGATAAATAGTATGTAATATTAGTATATAATATTTTCAGGTACTCACGAATAATATTTTTGAATTACAACACAATTACAAACATCGTTATTTTTGTGAGTTGCTCTTGTGAACGATAAATAGTATGTACCTATATATGCATGTGTACACACATGTACATGACGTCACTTGACTTTTTATTTATTTTTGCCTATAACCACCCAGTTTCAAAGCATGCTCACTGATATCTGTCGATCACATTTCTTATTCGTTTTACTATGTTTTTTTTTTTTATTTATGAATGTACAGCATGTACCTCTCCCGCGACTACGTCATAGAGTGTATTTAATACCTACTCCTATTACGTTGTAGGTAAACATATTAAAGTTTCAATTTTATCAAGGCGGTCTCTCAAACCTCAGCATAGGTAGTTCAAACTTCAAACAAAGGTTGTGAACAAAATGTATATTATATTGTAAGAGTTTAAATTTATTTTTGTTATGGACTTATTTATATAATTCCGGGTTTTCTGGTGATCGGTCTAGTCGATCGATAAGATCGACTTTGACCAACCGCCGCCCGTGTCCAGACCGGATTATTATTGTATGTGAGAGTGTGTATGTGCGTACGCTGGTCGGTTCGCGTGACCCGCGTACAAATTTTTTTCCTGTAGACAGTCGTAAGAACGCGCCGCGACGACCGGCTCTGTCTCGCGGCAACCTCTGAAAAATAAAAGGATAACCATAATTTCGTTGTTTTATATATAATTCCTTTTTCCTTGGCCATACTCAGGTAGAACGTAATTTCTATCCTACAATATTACATTATATTTCACATAAGCCCTTCAACTTTTATGACCCGTTGACCTTTGCTTCTGAAAATCTTCAATTAATGTTCAAAATTCTAAATATTTTTAATACATAATAAAAAAAAAACAAATAATAATTGATAATTATAAAACCAGAAAATGTATACATTACAATGTGCACATTACAATAAAATAATAATAATAATAAAAAACTGGGAATAGATCTGCCGTATACTGTCGAGTGGGTCACTGTAATGCAGCGGTCGTCACCTGGTGGTCCGCGGTAAAAATTTGATGATCCACAGAAAAAATTGAACATTATTTATAATGTTATGAATTTATAATCGTAATTTACGAAAGTAGTGTATAATGTCGCTGTCTGTAGATTCAGTTTATAACAAATAAGAATAAGCGTATAATAATGTTTATTTATTTATTATCACATGTTATAAAATAAATAGGCCTAATTTCCTACGACGGTGGGTTATTATTGTAGGTAAGCGTGGCGTTATCGCGCTTAGTAAAATGCTTGTAAATAATCTTTTATTAATAAGTATTCTTTGAATACGTTGATAACCACTAATGATTCGAATCCAGTGTTCATTTTAACTCATGATGTATCTGTAGGCATTGTAATATCCTGTTAATAATGTGCGCCTTTCTTTAAGGGTTTTTAATTTATATATTGTAATTTTTAGAATTTTTAATTTATATTTTATATTATTCCTTTTATATTTCATTATTTTTCATAATGTGTGAAAAAAAGCAAAGTAATATTTATAGTTTTTTTAATAAACCTGATGGAACTCGTAATAGTGACAATAGTAATGTGTGTATTTCACTTAACCATGAGCTGGTCTATGATTCAAAAACTTCAGAGCTTCCACATTTTTCATCAGGCATCATCAGGAAGAATATTCAAACTGGAGGAGGAGAGAAAAAAACTCAAAGTAACAAGAAATATAATTTGGACTACTTGAAATTTGGATTTATTCAAGAACCTGGCAGTGATCTGTATCCAAGGCCACTTTGTATTGTATATTCAGAAATTTTATGCAACGATGCCATGAAACCTTCAAAACTTGAAAGACACTTGCAATCAAAACACAAGGATTTAGTAAGTAAACCAATTGAATATTTTGAAAGAATGCGTGGAGATATACAAAAGCAAGTAGTTGCCATGAAAAAAATGACAACTGATGATAAATCATTATTTAAGGCTTCTTATCTGGTAGCACTTCAGATCGCGAAAAATAAAAAGCCGTATACGATTGGAGAAAACTTAATTAAACCATGCATGTTAGAAGTCTGCGAAGAAGTTTTGGGAAAGCAGGCTGTCAAAAAACTGAAAGACATTCCTATATCCGCTAACACTATCAAGCGTCGAATTGAAGAAATGGCTGAAGATATTGAAGATCAAGTTATAATAATAGTGAAAAATTCACCATTTTACTCAATTCAACTTGACGAATCAACGGATGTAAGTAATATGGCACTTCTCCTTTGTTTTGTGAGAGTTGAGTATGAAGGCGAGCTACAGGAAGAACTACTTTGTTCGCTCAACTTACCGGGTAGAACAACCAGCTCTGAAATTTTTGAAGCACTTAATAATTATTTTCTAGAACACGGAATTGAGAAAAATGTATCGGAATATGTACAGACGGTGCTGCAAACATGGTTGAACGTCATTCAGGCATTGTTGCAAAAATGAAAAATGTTGGTCACCCAGAAATTTTGTCTACACACTGCATCTTGCACCGCGAACAGCTTGCATCGAAAAAGATTTCCCCAGAACTACACGAAGTATTATCAGATGTTATTAAAATTGTAAATGTTATTCGATACAAAGCGCTTAATTCACGACTATTTGAGTCACTTTGTGAAGAAATGGGTTCCCAGTATACACACCTTCTTCACGCTGAGGTGAGGTAGCTATCAAGGGGGAAAATACTAACCCGAATATTTGCTCTGCGTGAAGAAGTTAAATTATTTTGCCAACAGCAAAATATGACCAAATTTCAAGAACTCTTATTCGATGATGATTGGATCGCCAAGCTTGCATATCTGGCAGATATTTTTTCACTGTTAAATGAACTAAATATATCCATGCAAGGACAACTTAAGGACGTGTTTACAATTAGAGATAAAATGGATGCTTTTCAAAAAAATTATTACTTTGGCAAACACGAGTGGCTGAAGAAGATCTGAAAATGTTTTTAAATCTTGATGAATTTTTGAGAGAGAAGGACGTTAACCAGCAAGTGGTAGTTATTGTACAATAGCAACTACAATCACTCACAGAATCTTTTGATCGTTATTTCCCCAAAAAAAGAAGATCCTAGACATGGAAATATGTGGATAATAAATCCATTTGTAGCAAATATTGGAAATAATTTAAATATGAATAAAAAAGAAAGCCTCATCGATTTATCATTAGACAACACACATAAATTTAAATTTCAGTCAACTCAACTAAAATCTCAATTTTGGCTCTCCGTTAAAAGCAAATACCCATTGCTGAGTGAAAAAGCCATGAAAATTTTAATTCAATTTTCAACTACGTATTTATGTGAAAAAACATTTTCATCAGTGACAGCTATTAAAACTCGTTACCGGTCTACGCTTGAAATAAATAGAGCTCTCCGTCTTGCAGTTACTTCATTGGAGTCAAAATGCACAAACTTATTCAACACAAGCAAGAACAAATCTCACATTAAAACTTTTTCAATACTTAACAGTTTTATATCAAGTTAATTTTTTTTGTAATCAATAATAATTAAACGAACTTAAATAATTTTGTTATTAATAATAAAACCCTTTATTGATATTTTATAAAATATGCATTAATTTTATTTTTTTTTTGTACTTGGTATTTAAGACATGAGTATAAGATATAAGTGGTCCGTAAAATTTAAAGTTATGGATTTAGTGGTCCGTGAGGTCCAAAAGGATCTTTCAAAACCTCTGCTGTAATGGATGCGTTAAATTTAAATTTGAATTCAATGATATAAAATAATTGTATACGAATTCTGAGCGAAGGCATGTCAGAAATTCAGCATACATTATGCTAAATATATTTTATGATAAGATACTGCTGTTAAAGTAATTAATTTTACTATTAATAATACTGTAGGTTAAATTAATTTTTGCCGAAAATATTGAATTTGAAAATGTAATTTTGTATTTGAGTGTATACAATATAGGTAATAATATGCTTTAAAAGTCCCCACGAATAATATTTTTAAATTACAACAAAATAACTAATATCGTTATTCTTTGTTAAAAAATCTAATTTCGTCCAAATTTAAACTTAAAATATCTATAAAAACAACAATTTTAATATATTTTTTTTTTGATTTTTTGGTTAACCAAAATTAACCAAAAAAATGTTTACCGGACAGTCAAAGTAATTTTTTATGAGCGTTTGAAAAAATTAGACATTGGATATTCACCCGTAGGTAAACTACCGATTTTATAGGGAATAATTTTCTTGTTTTGTTGTAATTCAAAACCGAATAACCGTAGACACTTGTTAATTTTTAAGGTTGAGATTATCATTTTCTGTACACCATACAATTTTAAAATATGTTTCCTCTTTTAAACTAATTGTAAGCATAAGAAATGTTCGACTTTTTAAAAAAATTTTCTATAAATATTGATTAAAACATTTCCATTAAGTCAAAAAGCTTGAACATTTAATACAAGGTTCTTCATAAATTATTATAATTGCAGTTGTAAACTATTAAAGATACATAGACACACTTTTCTTTAAAAGCATTTAATGTTCAATTTTTGACCAAAATTCATCAAAATATCGAACATTTGTAAATTATTTTGTTGTTAAAAATATATAAAATGATCAGTTTTTATAGCTAAGGATTGAAAATTTAAAACAGAGTTTCTTGTAAGTAGTTAATAGTATAACCAAAAAATCTAAAAACTAATAAAATATATAACTAATAAAATTCTACAAGGTATTACCTTATTTGGATTGTTAAATGGGTGTGCAGTTTTTTTAAAAGAATCTTAGTATGGATGTGTGGACTAACAAAAACACAAAACAAAGAATTTGTTCTATTAGCAAAACAAGATGGTGATCTAAAGATTCAGTGTTAACCAAAGATTTTGGGTATTTTAATTGTTTTGATAACAGCTTATTTATTGAATTAGTCTTTTCATTAGAGGAAATCTGTGAAAACTCAAAAATTAAACTGGAAGCATGCTTAAAAGCCATTGGTTTTATTGAAGGACTCTGCAAATATGAAACAATTCTAACTGCTCAGATATATTTAAGGATTTTTAATATAACCACTCTTCTTTCAAAGTATCTTCAGGGATTAGGTGTTAATTTTGTAGCTGTTTTTCAGATGATTAATCAAACTCTCAATATTTTAAAAAACATTAATCGTGATTTTACCAGTATCAAACAGGCTGCTGATAATTTTGTTAGATGAGCCAATAATAAACTAGATAAAATAAAAAAATCAAGTATTCAAATTAGTGATGGTTTAGCACCAAACCGACAAAGAAAAAAAAGACTAAACAATTTGCATACGAATCTACAGATGATATAATTATTAATCCATTGAAGTTATTTGAAGTTAATGTATGCAATGTAATATTTGACTCGGTTATCCAAAGTATTCAGTTACGATTTGAAAAACATAAAGAATTGTTTGCTGATTTTAATTGTCTTGTCCTAAATAATTTTTATATTAAAGACTGTTTGCCAGAAGATGCATTGAAAAATATTTTTACGAAAATTGTATCATTTCAAACTAATATATATTATGAGCAGCTTTGTTTAGAGTACATAGACTTTGTTTCAAATTGGGATAAGCTTAAGATAAATTGTACAAATGTATATAATTCTCAAAAAAAAAAGTTTTGAAAAAAGTACATACGAGTCAGATAATAGTACTGATTTGTATTCTTTATTTCGAAATATTGTCTTTAAACAATGATTAATTAATATTATAACACAATTTGTAACTACATACAATATTTTTACATGCTACAAAATATATTTTCAGTGATATATAATATTAATTTAATTTTTATTATTATTGCAGAAAATATGTCAGAAGAAACATGCACTCATCAAGCAGATAATACTAACAAACCTGTAAAGTGTTGTGTTATTTGTTGTTTTAGTGTTTTAGTTAACTATAATTTATACACTAATGCTTATCCAGTTCTGTATTTATGTTATAAACTACTTTTATCATTTTCACTTACACAAGTGGGTTTGAACGGAGTTTTTCTAAATTAAAATATATTAAAAATTATTTGAGAAACTCAATTACTTAAGATCATTTAGAAAGTTTTATACTCATTAGTATAGAAAATGATTTTTTAACTTTTATTAGTACAGAGAGTGTAATTGATAAGGTTGCATTAAATAGTAAGTCTTTAAAAAAATTATTAATGTATCAAATTAAAAAAATGTAGATATAAACTATATTATAATATTATACTCATACATGATTCAAAACAATAAAAAATAAACAAATCTATACTAAGAGTACCTATATTACTTATTATATAGTTTTGTATTGTATTATTATATCAAAATAAAATGTCGCTCGCATCTTATTTTTTGGGGCCCTTATTCAAAATACTTCCCGGTAAAAAAATATAAGCCTATCTGTCACTGGGTTCATAAGTGTTTATTGTAAAGCATACAGATTTATTATATGTAAATCATAATTTTATATTTCATAAATGTATTTTTATTTTTAATTAGTATTCTAATTAGTTGTATAACATACCTACCGTTTAGGTATACCTATATATTTTTTTTAAAAAATAAATTATTCGTCATATTATATTTAAATAAATTTAAATTCACTTGAGTTATACATTAATTATTTGAATAAATGAAAATTTAAGGTTAGTTTCTACCATTTTCATAAATTTAAGACTTGAGTTTATTAATAAATGATATAAACAGTAGCCATTAGCCGGTATTAAAGTAGGAGTGAGATGGAGTTACTATTTTTGTTACAATTACAATTTTACATTTCTTTTAATACTAATTTCAGAAATCCAGTGGGGGCGATTAAAATATGTATATTAATACAAATGAAGCAAAAATTAATAAAATAATAAAATATATACATTTCTTTTTATAAATTATAAAAATGTATAATACATGATAATATTTATCCCAGATTAGATAAAACTATATTTTTTATACTGACTTAAGTTATATTATTTATATTAAGTTTTGTGTAATCTGTGATAATATCCTGTATTTCTGTCTGGTTAGGTTAGGTAATTAAACTCGATTATTTTCAAGATATAAATATTAATTTAGATTTAAGAAGAATATTTTTGAAAGAAAAATTATAATTGTATAGGTATTTTTGATGAAAAGCTAATACAAAGAGATATGTCCAATAGGCTATTCCTTGTACATGTCATCATGTCAGTTTAATATCTGTTAATAGTATACATATCTTTTACTTATTGATAAAATGTTTTTGACAAGGAGCATAGATTGTAAATAATCTATTTCTTTCAAGATACATAGTTATTTAAGAACAAAAAAAAAACTATTATTAAGATACAAATATGATATATATAAAAATATTATTATCTGTGAAGCTTATCGTTTTTGGTATATATAGCCCTTTAAAATTTTATCCCACTTTATCTATTAAAACAAAGTCAATAATATATACATAATACAATTTTTTTCAAAACGAAATGTTCTAGCAGATTTGATAAATTATTTTTCATAATTTATAATTCAACATTACTGATGTAGATGTAATTATATATAGTTAGATAATAAAATTAACAAAAAAAACAAACAAATAGGAAAAATGCAATTAATTTAATTTAAGTAAATATATAACTTAATAAATTTTAAATTAATCATTATTTATAAAATACTAAGTAAGAAAAACAATTTAGTCATTGTCTTTTAAAAATATATATGAGACAATTTATTTAAACATAAAATAGGGTACAGTAATGTAAGAAATAACGAAGTTTAGTGTCAATAACATACAATTTAGATAGTACATTTAAATATGTAAATAATATAATATACAGAGTTTACAGAGAGAATTAATCAAACCAATAAATTACGAGATATAAAAAACTGCAATACCATTTTTATAGTTATAAATAATTATATATATATTTTTTTTATTATTATTATTGAATTGAAACAAAAGGGAATTAAAGCTTGCATTAGATTAATATTATATAAAGAACAAAAGTTATAACATAGTTGATTAATTGCATTTGATAATTATTTTTGTTACACTCTGTACATTGCACATCCAATAATAATTATTTAGATTACACATATACTTTGCTTTTTAAAACATAAACAATATATTAGTTACACATTAAATATAATATTATTGCATCAAATGTTTAATTAATCTTAATCATTTAACAACTAACTATATTATGTATTTAATTTTGTGCAACTTAAAATGAATACAGAGATTTAGTAAATTTGAATCAATAAACATTATGTAAATAATGAATATTTAGTTCAATATAAATTTTTTCTGTATTTGTAAAAATATATAATTTTATGTTTGTTTTGAAATAAGTTCTTGTTCCCGTACCAACATCGATTCTTTTTGATGTTCTCTTTGTAATGCTTCTCTTTGTTTGGCTACACGCAACACATTAGCTCTTTTCTAAATTATAATAATAATAGTATATTAATATAATATACAAATAAATTATTTAGTTATTAGCTAAATAACACAATTTCGCTTGTGTTTTAAATAATCAATTTTTATATACATTATTTTTTTTTTATTAAATTAAACTATTTAAAGCCTAGCTATGTAATATATAATAATTTTTATAATTTAACTTAATTTATGATATTTACAAATGATTCTAATGATTCTTATACACATATTATTATCAATAACTAGGTAGAGTATTTGGAACAACTTTGTGAAAAAAAAATTATTAAATTATTTAAATGATACACTAAAAAACCATAACTTTTAAACTCAATACCTCTCCCCCATCAGACAAAAAAATGAAAAATCAAGTGATGTGGCAATACTCAGGAAAGTATTTGGAACAATTCTGTGAAAAAAATTTGTAAAAATGTTCAATAGTGTTGTCAGAAAATTGGAATATAAAAAAGGCTTGTTCTTTTATATATATAAGAAATTTATCATATGTTTAAATAAATTCTTCACATTTATTATACACATAAATAATAAAATAAAATGCATAATATTTAATTTTAACTAACTACTTATATATATAATATATAAGTACTCTAATAGTTTTTTTTTTGATAATATTCAAAATAAATAAACTTCAAACTACCTTTTTTAATTCATACCAATTATAAATATATATATATATTTAAACTTTATTAAACCATCCAATTAATGAAATGCATAATTACTGATTTTAGAATTATAGACTAATAAAAAATATATATATATATATATATATTTAAATATTGTGTATTGTTTACTTTATAGTTAAATATTTTATAGTATGATTGAGTATAGTAAAAATTAATATACACAAATAGCATCTTAATCATACTATTATAAAATATTATTTAAATGTATTTTCATTTACCCAAATATTGTAAAAACTGCTTTCAAACAACATTATTGCAAGTTCACCTATGTTTATAATATACTATATAATATTATACCAATAAAATGTTTAATCTATGTCATTTGCCTTACAATTTATACTATTTTAGGTCAATACAATCTTAGAGAAAAAATAGATATAACAATAAGGCATATTAGCTATATAATTGATGCCAATGCTTTGATAATTGATATTTTGACTTTTTTACATCTAGAATATGTACAGAATCCACTGACATTTTAAAATGTTTTGTATTATTAGAGCACAGAGAGAGTTTATCTAAATACTGTACATATATATTATTAAATAATTATAAAACTTACTTCTAATGAAATAGTTTTCTTATGTAAGAACATGAGTTTTTTTTTTAACTCAACCAGCTGCCCGTGACAATTTTTAATAGATAAGAACTAAAAATAAATAATGCTATTAACTGAAATACCAAGAGCATTATATTATTTTACCATATTTTGAACTTCTGATTCATTTAATAAATTAGATAGTTCTTCATTTTCTTTGAGCATAGCATCTATAAGCGACTTTTGTTTGTCACTAAAATAATAATAACATTTTAATAATATAAACAGGAAATAGTCATCAATACATCTAGTAGTTTACATTTTAGAAAATATAAGTTGTAGAATATGTTTCTAAATTGCACAGTATAATTATTTATATGATTCATTTATTAAAATAACTATATTAAATTTAATTTATTCACCATTAAAAAATTAATGTAAATATTATGTAATTTAATAGGTTTATAAAAAAAATGTTATCTATTATTATTGATCGAATCAATGTATATTATCTATATTATATTTTTACATTGGACTGTTTTCAATTTTACAACAAAACAATAAAAGATGTATGAATATATAATATATAATATAATGATACTTATCAGTTTATTTTTTTTTACAGTTTCATAAAATATATTTGAACAAATATCATTGTTTATCTTCAAAAACATTAAAACATAATTTTTTGATAGTTCTATTATAATATAATACATACACTAAGCCAACTATATTATTTGTAGATAATTGAAAAAATGTTGATAAGTAATTCATTTCATGCACATAAAAATTAAATAATATTCATGTTCAATACATACATATTAAACAAAATAAAAAATATATTAAGTAGGTAGGTACTATAAAAAAAAAGAATTAACTCATTGTTTTAGATGAAAATATACATTTATAAAACATTTTAAGCAACTATTATATAATTATACTAAATACTGTATAAATTTATAAAGTTATTGGTATAAAGTAGATTTTATCACTAAAGTTAATCAGTTAACTATAGTATTCACAGGGGTATTTACTTTCTTAAAATTAAAAAAATATATTAAGTACAATACCAAATAAAATCTGACCAATTTATCAGTAACATATATTTTAGATTAATGTATAAGAACATAAGTTGCAAATATTAAAATAAGAAATTATAGTGGTAACTAAGTTAAATAATAAATTCTGTGATTACAATTTAATAGGTATGTACCACAATCAAATTATTTCAGAGTATATCGACTAGATACTTACACAACTTCTCTAATTTCAGACTGAACATCTTTCAAATCTGGATTTATTTGATTTAAATATGAGTTGATTATTAATAATCCAGGTTTCGTTTCTAAACTAATTCAAAAAATAATAAGGTATATACTTTTAGCGTTTAAAAAAAAAAATAAAACACGTAATAATTCACAATAAATTGTTCATAATTACTTCAATTCATTTATATTCCGGCATTTATCATTAGGTATCATGTTTAAATCTTCCATTTTATTGAAAATAAATAGTTCGCAAGACTAGAAAAAGTCTGAAATTTATTTCCTTGAAAAAACAAAACATCAGAATGTTTAATGATAATACTTTATCATATTTATCACTCTGATAATATTTATTAGTGATAACTACGACTGCATATTTAGTTAATAGTTGCCTATTTATGATTAAGATAAATAATTATGATGAATTGTGTTTTTATTATTTATGCATATTATTATATGTTTTTGTCATGTTCATACTTTGTATCATTGAATTAAGTTTAATATACTTTTCTTTATAATGAATAATCTATAAAGTATAATTTAAAACAGTGGGTAGATGCTTAATGTTGTGTTAGTAATTAGTATTTAGTATATCAGAATGAATATTATAAACATATAATGTAAATAAGATTGAAATAATACAAGTATTATTTTTTAATGGTAAAAATGATTATAAAAGCATTAACAAATAGGCCAATTGGCAATGAATTCTCAATTTTTTATTAATTTTCACTAGGTAACTGCAATTTGATGAGGTTAAATTAATTTGGTACCGACCTAAACACAAAATTAAAATTAAAAAATGTATTTATAATTCGTAACTCTTTGACATCAATATATGTAAATAATATATATCTGCATACCTAGTAGATTTTTTTTTATTAATGCAAGGTTTAAAATTAAATAATTATTTTAAAATTACTATTGATTTTAAATTTATTAAGCAGGGAAGTAATAATGGTGTACTGGTTAATAAATTTCAAACGTACCTATTGTCTAAATTTCAAAATAAATTGTTTATATAGTAATGATGTAGTTATATATAGTTATATTTTACTAATTTAGTAATTTAACTTTTAAATATTTAATTTAAAATAGCTACTAATTGAAACCTATAACTTGATTGTTAGTAATAATAAATGTATAATGAAAATATTAAATATGAAACATTTTTAGCATTTTTGTTATTAAATGTGAAACATTTTTAATAGTTTATAAATAAAATATTTTTATGATTAATTTATATGATGTATATATTAATTATTAAAAAAAAAAACAGTAACAGTAAATTATTACTGAACAGGCAATAACATAATAATGGTTCAACTAATACACACAGTATAATCAAAAATAGGCATTTAAGTAACAATAGATTAAGAAATAATTTTTTTTTTTACAACTCTACTTCTTGTAACTTGTCATTTTCTGATGGAGTTACAATTTTTTTTGTATAGTAGTATATGCTGTTCCTGATTTTAAAGGAATACATTATAAAAGTGTAATATCAATATTATTTTTTAACATTATGCTGGTCATCGACTTTGTAATTTAAATGAGTAATGAGGTGACGAGGAGATATATTTGATATAGTTAAATTAGATACATATGAGTAGTGATTATTTTTTGGTATTGACATATTTTTTTTTAAAAAATATAATTTTTTTTAAACTTAATGTTTACATTCTTCATACATTTTATACATTCATACATTAATATATTTGAGTAATGGTTTACAATATTATGTTTATACTTTTAAAATAAATTATATATATAATTTTATTAATTATTGTGTGTTTTATAAAATTTTAGAATAAGTAAAAATTAAAAATTCGATACATGAATAATATTATTCAGTGTTGGCATTTTTTTTTGTTTAATGTCATTATAATTGCATTATATTACAAAATTTTACATATTCATAAGTCAATACACTTGTATTAATTTATTCCTTACAATAATATATTTGTAGGTTAAAGATTAATGATACTTTTAATAAATATGTAGTATTGTGAGTAATATGAGTAGTATTAGTGATGTAAATACTATTATGAAAACAAATGTATATACATTAGTTATTTGCGATTCATGATTCTTCACCGGCCTCCAGTGCATTACCAATCATCTCGATCATTTTATAATCCAATTACTTACGTTATCTATATGTCTTAGATCATTCCTCCCCCATTTTATTTTATCCTTATTATTTTTTTAATAATTATATATATATTTATCAGTATATCAGTTTATTTTTTGGTGGAAAAGTATAACTAGTTGATACTCTAGGGAGGACATTTTTGAAAATTCCTAGTAGCTTTTAAAAGTCAGAAAAAAACAAAAAAAAAAAAATTAAGAAAAACCGGGAATTTTTACACAACACTATTTTTTGACAAAATCAATTTTGTTTTATTGTCATAAATCAAATAGGTACATGACATTTCCACCAAATGTTTTTATAACTAATTTCTATACACAATTAAATGTTCAATATATTTTGACTCTTTTTGAGCTCTTTATAGATAATAAAAATGTTCTGTTTATTTTATTTATTTTTTTATTATAAGCGATAAAAAAATTTTAATTGGTCAAAAAATTAAAAATTTAATACAGAGCTGTTTAACATAAAAAAATTTTCTAAAAATTTAAACCTAAGGCTTAAAAATTTAACACTAGATTCCCCATAAGTTTTTTTTATGTTTAACAAAAAAATCTAACTTTTTATGAACGTTTGGAATTAGACATTGGATTATATTCACTTTGAATTACTGAATTCTCGAAGAATGATTTTATTATTTTATTATAATTTAAAATCAAATAACAGTAGACATATGCAATTTTTTCCAAAGGTTAAGTATATTGTTTTCTAAACAGCATAAAATTTTAAAAATATATTGACTCTTATTATGTTATTTATAGGAATAAGAAATGTTCGATTTTTTTTTGCTATAAATATCGATAAAAACATTTTTGTTTATCCAAACAGCTTGAAAATTTAATATAAAGTTCCTCATAAGTTATTTTAATAGGATTTGAAAATTATTAAAGATACATTAGCACACTTTTTTTAAAATCATCTAAAGTTCAAATTTCTACAAAAGTCATCAAAATTTCTAAAATGTGCAAATTATTTTATACTTAAAAATGTATAAAATTTTTAATTTTTATAGATAAAATTGAAAACCGGTTTCTTGTAAGTTGTTAATATTTTAACTAAAAAGTCTAAAAAATATATTTACATGATTGATGTTTATAAACATTTTAAGTTCAAATGTGGATAAAATTTAAATGATATTTAAATAAAGAATAACATTATTAGATATTTTGTTGAAATTTTAAAATATTTTTCTGGGCGCTTGAAATTTTTACAGTAACATTTTTTTTTGTAATAGTAGTAGTAGTAATTGAACCTGTGACAAGAACGACCATTCAGTGATATTTATAATATAAAAATATACAAATTATAGTGATAAAATTTTTAAATAAGTACTATCGGACACAGGAGCACAATTAATTGTATTAATATAAATTTATAAAAAAAATTAAATCAGTCCAATTGGAAAAAAGTGAAATCATTATTAAAACATTTTGAGGGTTCACAATGAAATTGCAAGGTAAAATTAAAGTAGAGATTAAAAATTATAAATGTAAGACAAATGTTGTTTTTTAAATTGTTGATTATAAAGGAATACCAATATTTGGATTTAGAAATTGTAAGACTTTGTAATACAAATTTAATGAAATAAACGAAGTATAAATAGAAAATAAAAAATACAATATTTATATATTCACTGGAGTTTGAAAATTTAGTGTATATGTAATAAATTATCCCAGAAGAATCTTTATAAAATTAAAAAAAAAAATTAAAAGAATTAATTATGAGATGATTATGTGCTCAAAATATTATTGAAAAGTGTGAAGAGCTTAGTGAGTGAAAACATCTTTGAGCTGTCATAGGAAAGCCAG
The DNA here is from genome assembly GCA_014851325.1 of Pentalonia nigronervosa. NCBI lineage: Eukaryota > Metazoa > Arthropoda > Insecta > Hemiptera > Aphididae > Pentalonia > Pentalonia nigronervosa. The sequence continues at coordinate 72,338 of JACXSJ010001475.1, forward strand.
GTAAGTCTCTAAGAATGTATTTGTGTCCAAGGGCTTTAAATAAATGTATAATTTGAGAAATGGTACAAATTCGCACTATTGATGAAGTGAGGAATAAACTAACGATCAAAAATATTTTACATTATGTGACTTAAAAAATGGTTTTAATCAGTGTAAGCTAGAAAGCGACTCATTGAAACTTTGTGCTTTCAGTACACCGTTTGGCTCATATCAATTTAAGAGATTACCATTTGGATTCGCCAACACCAGAACTCTTCCAACAACTAACATAAAAATATTTCGAAGATATAAAAAATGTCTGTTTGTATTTTGATGGTATATTTGTTAGTAAAGAAACACAACACGAATATGATGAAGCATTAAAACAGGTAGTAAAATAGGCGAAGAAATTAAACCTTTACAAGTTGTAATATGAGAAAAATGAAGTGAGATTTTTAGGAATGATATTTAGAAAAAAAATAGAAATAGCATCAGGTCCTGTAAGAATCAAGTATATTGTAGAATTAAAAATATCATAAAATACTAAACAGCTATAGTCGTTTTTAGGAATGGTTAATTATCTTTAAATATTTATACCAAATATGTTAGAATTAACTGAATCACTTAGAGGCTTACTGAGAAAAGATGTTATGTGGTCATGAAGTAGAAGTTGTAATAGTGTTTATAATAAATTAAGAAAACTGAATTGACAACTTTTAGAAATTATAATGCAAAATTCAAAAGAAAATTTTACTTTACAGTGCAATGCATCAGAAAAGGCATAAGGGTGCTGACTTATATACTATGTTTTAAGATGTATGAGTAACAAATGTAGCTCAAGTGGAGAAAGAAATATTTGGTATAATGTTAGTGTGTAAACAATTTCAAAACAAAGTGTAGTTGAAATATTTCCTCATCACCTAACTACTCATATAAGTAATGCAAAAAGAGATAAATAAAATACCCAAAATTGGTTGAAAAAAATGGGACTTCAGCTAATGATTTAAATATTGATGTAAAATATTACCTAAACGAATACATGTACATAGCAAATTTACTTTGAAGAAATTATATACAAACAATTAAGATGACTAAAGAAAAATTTAAATGATGTTGTACATACAATTAATAAGGTAGTGAAGTACAGTTTAAAAATAAGAGAATAGAACAGTTTAAAGAGGAAATAAATAAGAATGAACATTTAAGTGAGATATTAAAATATTTAGATATAGAATGGCCAAACAAAATGATTGAGTGTGGTGAGATTAAACATTATTTTAAAATTAAAAATTAATTAATTAAAAAAAATAAATTAATTTACTATGAGAACAGAATAATTGTCCCTAAGGTACTAAGGAAATATATATATGTGCTTATACCTAAGTTATGTAGGCTGACAAACCGTCTTTAAATAATTTTATGTATTTAATGTATGTTTTCATTTTTAAATACATTTTCATAAGTATTATCAAAAATTTTAATTAAATTAGCACATTTTGCATAATTATAGTTTACCAATCTTTTTTGCTTGACAGCTCACTTGATCATTTTATAAATTTTAACAGCACACTTAAATAAATGAGTAATAATGAATATACTTAATATATATATTAATATATATATATATATATATATATATATATATATATACTTATTATATATATATTGTATTTATCAAAGATGAATTATAAGGAGAAATTTATTTAAATGATTCCAATAAATATGAATAATCAAATAATAAAAAGGAACATATATATATTTGTAAGTACATTGAATTTGATAGCTTAACAAATTTATTGTGATATTTAGACTGGTGTTTTTTACATCATTTCTCTGTTCGGTGTAAAACAATTGAAACAGCTACATAGCTATACATAAATCAGATTTAATATTTTTCAAACGATTTCTGCTACTTGTTTTTATATTGTTTAAAGCAGAAAATGACTATTCACGTGAAGAATGGTAATAATAACAGTATTGATTTCTGAGAAATAGCTGAATATTCTGAATTTAAACTTCATTAGAAGGAATCTATGTTCATTTTCTGACTATTGAATAATATTCAGGTTGTAGATCCGGAATACATATCAATAAACTTATTCTTTTCGTTTTTAGTAGGGCGCGGATTTTTATGTAAATACATATTTTTATTGAATGCAGATATCTTTGTCCTGATTAAAAATAAGCACGTTTCATAACACCCTGAATAAAATGACAATTTTTTATGTTACATATTTTCACATATTTGATTGTAAATACATATTTCTAAATATTTTATTAATAAGTACATATTTTGCAAATATTTCATATTTTATAAATGTAGGTACTTATTAAATTTCCAGAAATGTTAAAATTAACCATCCATCGACTTTATCGACGTCGTAAATATTGATTACGACTTTTGATGTATTTATTAAATTTTTAAATGTTAAAAATAACCATTTATCGACGTCTATCGACTTTATCGACGTCGCGCGTCGTAAATTTGATGTTTGGTCAGTATTAGTATTAATTCAGTCTGCTGTTGTATTGTTGTGCATGTATATTTAATCGTTCTGCGTTCGTACATGTTTTTTTACGTTGTAAGTGAGTTTATATTTGTTTAATTGTGCCTGTGCATGTATAACACTGATAAAAAATATGCCAAAATTTCTTCAACAAAAAAAGCAAAAGTACCTCAATACTTTTTAGAATTCCCTAATGAAACTTTTAAGAGTGATGGACACGTGTTACTTTGTGTAGCTTGTGGACAATCTGTATCTTGTTTGCAACGTTCTTTAATAACTTAACATATAAACACATCAAAGCATAAAGAAAATAAAGTGAGGAAAATTAAATTCAATCAGAATTTCATCACCTCTTCATCTTCGAATAGTAAGTCAACTTTTGATACCGATTTATGTAGAACATTAATCAAGGCTGACATCCCACTTACTAAATTAAAAAATCCAACTTTTAAAATGTTCTTGGAAAAGTACACTGGGCAAGCTGTTCCCGAAGAAAGCACTTTTCGAAAAAATTACGTTGAAGTTATTTATAATGAAACGCTTTCTAAAATTCGAGATATCATTGACAATGATCCTATCTGGGTCTCAGTTGACGAAACTATAGATGTAGATGGTCGCTATATCGCCAATTGTGTAGTAGGAAAATTAAATTCCGAACCTTTCAAACCAATTGTTTTAAGCTGTGGTGAACTAAGTGCAATCATCAAATAATCGCAAGATTTTTTAATGATGCGATGAGCTTATTATGGTCACAAGGAATACATCACGAAAATGTTTTGTTGTTCTTATCGGATGGTGCCCCATGTATGGTAAAAGCTGGAAAGGTTCTAACTACATTTTATCCGAAAATGTTGCATTTAACATGTTTAGCGAATGGATTTCATCGTGTAGCTGAAACAGTTAGAGCACAGTTTCCACTTGTTGATTCATTAATTGCTACCATAAAAAAAGTATTCCTTAAAGCTCCTAGTAGAGTACTAAAATTGAAGGAGTTATATCCTAATTTATGCCGTCCTCCTGAGCCAATCATTACTCGGTGGGGAACGTGGTTAGCAGCAGTTAAATACTATTCAAACAATTTTGAAAAAATTAAAGACGTCATTTCAAATCTTGATTCGGATAATGCAATTTCTATTGCAAAAGCAAAAAATATTATGCAAAATAACGAGCTAAAAAATAATTTAGCATATATTTTAGCAAATTTTTGTTTTTTGGTTGAAGTCATAAAAAAATTAGAAACATCGAATCTCACATTAGTTGAAAGCCTAGAAATAGTTGAAAATGCAGCAAATACACTTAGTGAAGTCCGAGGAGAATCTGGAGTGATAATAAAAAATAAATTAAATGAAGTACTAGCTAAAAAAGTTGGTTTACAACACATAAAAACTATTAGAAACATTTTTCTAAATACAAATGAAAACAATGGATCAATGGATATTGAATTTGCACCATCTGATATATCAAATATGAAATATGCCCCATTAACCTCAGTTGACGTGGAACGCTCTTTCAGCAGATACAAATAAATTTTAAAACCTAACCGCCGCACATTTAAATTTGAAAATCTCCAAATGTACATTGTTTCAAACTGTTTCGAAGACGACTGCAATGAAGATGAATAAATTAAAGTACAAAAAAAAATATGTTATGTAACAGAATTCTATATCTTTATTATTTTTTTTAAATGATTAAAAATGAATTAATAATATTAATAAAATTAATTTTTTTTTTGTTAAATATTTCATGATTTTTAATACATATTTTGGCAAAAATAACAACATAAATATTTACATATTTTGACTTGAAAAATCACCTTTAATTCTTGATGAAATTATTGTTTCTTGACTTGTTCCTTAAATTATATATAATTATAGATGTTTTATTTGGACTTTTATAAAACTTGTTAGTCTTTCAAATGGCATTTCAACAAATGAAAATTCTAACAAAAGTAAGTTTAAATTATTATTGTTACATATTATGTATTTAAAATTATATTAAAATATGTAATATAATATTATTAATTATATTATATTTTAGTTTATATAATAGTATAATATATGTACTTACCTACCTACTTAATATTAAACATATAGGTAATCATATTTTATACAATATTGGTAGGTAATAATTAAACTTAAAAAAACCAATATTATGATGAATTAGAAGTTTGTTTTACCATTTATCATATAAAGAATTCAATTTAAACTGTTTTATAGTTGTACATAATCCAATACCAAATAAAAAAGTCATTAGTCGAGGGACAGCGTTATTTTAGAGGTATTCATTTAATTTAGCTATATTATTTGCTAATATATTTTTATTATAATATGTATTAAATTTAGTCATATAATATATACTTTTAACTTAAGTGTTAACTTATTTAGTGAAAAGAAACTTAATTCAGCTGTCTCTTCATGGCTTTTTGACATACATTTTTAAGTTGATAACTATGTGTCTCATAAACCAAATGACCAAAACAATTATAATAATATCTATTAGAAATATAATTTAATAAAATAAAATAAAATTTAATTAATTTAATTTGACTTTACTAGTTGATATAATATTATTATATTTTACTAAATTAACAATATTTTGTAGATCAAAACAGTTATTTATTGAATGAAAACCCCCATGATTACTATGTAATACTGTTCAAATTGACCAAAGCGAAGAACAAAATAATTTAAATAATAATATTTAATCAGCTATTGTTAATTCACTTGGTATGTATAAGCATTTTACATTCTACTAATTATAATAGATTTTGTACTATTTCTAGACTGCTTATTTCAATTATATTTTTGTTGAATTATTTGTCAAAGATTGTAACAATTATTTTTCTTTAAAAGACTTTGATATGAAAATTTGTGTTGAAGACTTGAACCAAACATCTTATGTCTTTATCTAGTATTGAGAAAAAAAAATAATGAAAATTGTACAAATGGTATGTTAATTAATGGTAGTTTTATAATAAATTACATCTTAAATTATAGTTTTATTGCCATTAGCTATTATCTTGTATTATAGTAGAAACCAACGATTATGAAGAAACTCTAAACATCATTAGTAGTTTGCCACCCGAGAAGTCACATTATAATGGTAATAGTAAGGAAAGAAGTGTTGAAGATAGTCATCCAGATTCAATACAGAATAGTATTATACAAGAATCAGAGAATGAAGAATTTGAAAAAACACCAGAAAAGAGAAAACAAACACCATAGTATTGGAAAAGAAAAAAAAGCATCTAATAAGCGATTAAAAGGTGAGACTAATGTATCAGCTATACCAAAAAAACAATTATTTTTTGAGGAAAAAAATATGCTCCCCATGCCTGGTTACATATCGAATGAAATGTTCTACAAAAATTTCTGAAAGTAATAGAATAATAATATTCAGTCTTGGAAAAAAATGTTATCATGGCATATAAAAAAACAATATATTTCAATGTTGATTGATATAAAAGATGTAGATAGACATAGATTATAAACAGGAAATAAGGCTCAAGAGACCAATACACAAGTTTTTAATTTATTAGTTGATAACAAAAAATTGTTGTATGTAAGACCATGTTTCTTAAGAATTTATCAATATCAAATAAATTTTTACATGTATAACTATTTAAAATAAAACAAATTCTGTCTCAATTATAACCTAGCCAGATCAAAAGATAAACATGTACCAAATAATAAACTTACAGACAATATTATTGAATATGTCAAGAACCATATAGGCAGCTTTCCATCTTATGAAAGCCACTATTCTAGAGAAAGAACAAATAAAAATTACTTGCGGTCTGATATGAATATTTCTAATATATGTCAAGCTTATATTGATGATTGTGAGAAAAGTTGTATTGAATCTGAATCTACACTTTAAGTTAAAGAAAGAAGATAAAATTAAATCAAATGAAAACTAAGATACAACAGTAATCATAACAATGGATATGTAAAAATGTTTTCCAGTGCCCTTTCTATATAATTGTCAATCTTTTTATCTTTGCAGATTATGAGTGTTGAATAAAAACAATAGAGGTTAGCACCAACAATAAATTATTTGCATTCGTGTGGGATGAGATCAAAGGAGCTAGAGGTGCAAATGTAATTGCATCTGTCCTATATAAGTGAATTGAAAATGAAGTGCAACATAAAGTACTATAAATTAAGTTAATCTTTGGACTGATAATTGTGCAAGATAAAATAGAAACTTAACAATAGTTATGGCATATTTTTGATTTTTCTTCAAATATTCTAACTTTTAAGAAATAAACCATACATTTTTATTAAGAGATCATACACATTTAGAAGTTCACAGTATGCATTCAGTTATTCAAAGGAAAAAAATGTTTTCCTCTTCTATCTCTCTCAGTTCCAAAAGATTGGGAATAATTTATTGAAACTGCTAGTGTAAAAAACCCTATAATAGTTCATTCGATAAAGATTAAAGATTTCAAAAATTTTGAGAAGTATAGTAAAAAAAATGCACCATTTGTCTCTCACAAAAAAAAAAAAATCACCATGGGAATTTATTTTACATTTCAAAAGTTGTTTAGTTACAGGCTAAAAGAGATAATTTAGGTATACTTTATTATAAGATAGATTTTAAAGAAACAGAATTCAAGACAATTAATTTAAACGGAAATAAAAGAAAAGTGAATAATATATTAATAATTGATATTCCTAAAGCTGCGTCCATAACTAACAAACGTTTGGGGAAACATTGTTTGTCGAACGTTTGTCAAACATTTTATTAATGACCAAAAACGTTTGTTCATAATTTCGTTCTTCTCTATAATGTTTGTTAACATTCAAGACCATGTCAGATCTACAAGTCGCATGCAGCATTGGCGCTGTTGCGTTTGTTATAAATTCATAAGAATATAACATAAAAAAAAAAAAAATTTAAAAAAGGTTGTGGGAAAGACAACTTTTTCAGCGAAAAAAGACTTACAGTGGTGAGAATTTTAAATTTACATGACGGTGATTTATTTAGTAATTTTACCAGAATTTCAAGTATTGATTTTGAATTTTTAATTAATTTAATTGGCCCAAAAGTCAAAAATAAAACACAAATTTTCGTCAAAGTATTTCTGTGTTGGTGAGTTTAGCAATAACTTTTATGATTCTTATCTACTGGTCTGTCACATTTGATACTTCATGATAATAATATTGAATAATGATATTCTATATTATCTATATTATTATTTTATTTTATTATTATATTTATATATATTATGATAATAATGAAATTCAAATATATTTTATACTAAATATATATTTTTAGTAAATTTTTCGTCATTTAAAAAACTATTTTAATTATTTAATTAAATTTATAATTAATTAAACAGAGGTACATTGGTTTATAAGTACAAACATACATGCAAAATTTTCGCTTAGTGAGGGAACATTTTTGTTTGGATTATTGACAAACAAATTGGTTTAGAAACACGTCTACATCATACAAACGTTCGAAAAACATTCTTCGAACGTTCGATAAACGTTTACTAGATATTTTTGGTGTTCGGTGAACGTTTGGCAAACATTTCACAAAGTTTTTTAATTGTTTGTTAGGTATGGACGCAGTTTAACATCATTCCACAAGTCAGATCAACATTGAAATCTATTAACACCTTAAAATTTCAAAATCTCCAAACATTGCTGCAATGGATATCACAACTATTTTAAAAATTTATCACATGGTGAAAATAGCAGAAATGAAATAAGAGATGTAGAGGATATTATAGACTAAATATGCTGAAGAAAAATGATTTGTTTTAAAATATATTTTGTTTTTATTATTACTATTATAAAGATGTAATATTAGATTCTAATATTAAACTAAGATAATTATACGTTTATTGATGTTAATATTGGTTACTGCTTACTTTTAAGATACTGGTAGTGCCAACACAAAAAACTTTAAAAAAAAAAAAAAATTTGGATTATTTTAAGAATAAAAATGAAGAACCTAATGAAGCTGTATATGACTTGTTTACATAGAACATAATATATATCGATATCGCTATTTGTTACCATGTTAATTCTATCAAAATAAAATAATACGTAAGTAATTGATATTCGATAGTAATAAACTAATAAATAACGATAATCGGGTATAAAAATGGTTGACAAGTACACGGACCGTATTTAAGAACATGTCACCCTGGGGCAATAAAAAATAACGCCTTACTATACCAAATAGATTAATAAAATATAAAAAAAATTAGATGCCCTCTCAGAATCAGCAACCCGGAGCAATAGCACCTGTTACACACCCGTAAATACGGCCCTGTAGCCTGTAGGTACATAATTCATGCGCTACGATCAGTATTCAGAGTAAAACAATGTTGGATTATTGATCGTCGTAGTGCTAGCGTTTAGTAGTAAGGTTATTGTGCAAGTGTGTACACTGTACAGAAATACAGAATTAGTGAAAAGGAGGTCTAAACTGTTTGAAGGATGGGCACTGTGGCCGTATGAAATAAATTCCCGCCACCGAAGCATGCACATTGCACAAGACATACTTTACCATATTATTATGCGTCATGCGAACCACTGTAATCGTATTTACTTTAACCCGTGATAAAGTATTGGTAATAAATAACACTTAATCATTCCGAATCATTTGTCGTCGTGCTCTATTCCCGTTGATTTTGTTTTGTTGTTTTCTGACATTTACGCTTATTCGTCGAGAGTTCTCATTTTAGTAGGTACTATTTGTTCAAAAATCAATATTTTGTTTTTTTATCAGTCATTTAATGTGGTTTTATTTATTTCATAGGAATCCGAAAACGAGAAATACCCATTTTCGTTTTAACTTGGTAAAATGTCTTCTCAAGAAAATGACACGCCCAAAGATTCTCAAATCATTGTATCGATAATGAATGATTTAGGAATACGTGAATATGAACAGCAAGTTTTAAACCACCTCCTAGAATTTAATTACAGTACCTGCAGTGAAATAAAAGTATAGATTTCTTTTTCTGTAATTTATTATTTTGTTTATTAGGATACACATCATTTATCTTGGAAGAAGCCAAGGCTTGCTCAACATTTGCTAATAAGGATATAATTGATGTTGATGATGTTAAAATGGCAATTCAATTGGCTCAAGATGGTATATTTACTAAATCTCCTCCAAGTGATGTAATGTATTATAATATTATTTTTAATCTTAAAAGTTCTTAAATTAATTTTGAAATTGGAGTAGAATATATTTTTTTCCAAGGTGGCTTGAAAAACTGACCATGTTTTTCATTTAAGAATTCTAATTTGCATTTTAGAGATTAAATTACAAAAAGTAATGATCAAAATCACAGTATTCATGGGTGTAAAATATAAATCAATCATGATTATTATATCAAAATCTCATTCATTTCTTATTTTTTTTTTAATTTTTTTTGTAAAACTTTAATGTATGGATAACTTTGATTTTTATAGTTGCTAATGTTAAGTGTTTCAGTTATTTAAATTTTTCATAGTTATGAGTAAAGTTGGTGCATTATTGGCTATTGACTAAAATAATATAATTGTATAACAAGTATCTGTGGCGCCGAACCTTATTTAAATCACTGTGATAAACCTAGAGGGCAATTTTTTATAATAATAAATGAAATAATGATTATGAAAAAACTCAATTAATTCATTTAACAATATGGGTATTTTATTTACAAAATGATTTCGAATTCGCTTTTATTCATAAAATATTAATTAATTAAAATATTCAAGTATATATTACAAAAAAATGGGAGTAAATAAATATTAAATTAAATATTATTAATTTAAAATATTAAATAAATAAAAAGGTGGGTAAGTGGGTATCATTCTACTGTACAGTAGGTATTGAGTGGATTATTGGAATATATATATGTTAAATTTGAATTCAAAGATAAGTCATTGCATGCAGAAAACGATTTTGAGCGATGACAATATGTCTATATACCATACAGCTTTATATCATAAAATAGTAATGTATATTATGTAGCGGGATACCCCGAGTTGCTATTATTAATATTATTGTTGTCTCGTGCGCGGTGTGGCGGTGTGTACTGTGCTCTGTGTGACAGTGTGTTCTAGTACTCCGGCGATTATAGCCGTGACTCGCGGTTGATCCTGAGCCGCTTATTAATTTATTTTAGTTAATTGTATTGTTTTATGCACCAGGTGGTCCTGAAAGTGGCAGGACGCTGGTGACCGTGTGTTTTATTATTTGTTCTCTTATCGTTTTGAAGTAATATATAACTGCGTTGTCGCGATCAAATTGTGCGTTGTGTATAGTTACATGCCCTATCGGCCCCTCCTACAATTACTATTATTTGATATACAGGGTCCGGCAGAAGTCATGACACGAAAGTAGAGGGCTTTTGTTTAGGCTGTGGTGTGAGTAAAGGAGTGGGATTGCGTGCGTTGTGTAGCTTCAATGTTGCGATTTTCTGTATTCGACATATCGTGGTCAGGTAAGCAACGTGCGCTCGTTGTGAAGTGTTTTTTTTTCAAAATGACGAGTCGCCTATAAAAACGACGAAGCTTATTTTCACTTGTATGGAACTGTGAACAAGCAAAATATGCGATATTGGGCACCTGAAAACTCCCACGAGATTCATCAAAGTCCTCTACACAGTTTAAAGGTCACTGTTTGATGCGCAGTTTCCCGTTTTGGGGTCATTGGCCCTTATTTTTTCAAAGAAAGAGACCAAACAGTGACGGTCACTTCTGACCGCTATGTGGCCATGTTGAGGGACTTTTTTCGACCCAGACTCGCTGAATTCAAGAAAGAAATTGACGAGGAAGGCTTAGATGAGGTTTAGTTCCAACAGGACGGCGCTACGGCCCATACAGCCACTCGAACAATGGCATTGGTGCGCGAGCTCTTCCCGGCGAATGCCATCTCCCGCAGAAGGGACATCAATTGGCCCCCAAGGTCCCCCGATCTCGCCTCCTGTGATTTTTTTCTGTGGGGACACTTAAAGGCAGAGGTCTACAAACACCGTCCTAAGAACTTGGAAGAACTTAAAGCCGCAATAACTCAAGAAATCGCAGCAATTCCACGGGAAATGACCGAGCGGGCTATGCAAAGTTTTCGTTTCCGCCTTCAAGCCTGTATCACCAACGAAGATCGTCATATGCCAGAAGTGGTTTATCATACATAAATTGCAAATCTTATAGAATATATTAAATATAAAAAATATTGAATTCGAGTACATTTTTGTGTTTTTATTTAACTTTATTTTCGTGTCATGACTTCTGCCGAACTCTGTACAAGTATTTAATTTTATTTTTAGTAAAACAGTAGGTTGAATTAATTTTTACCAAAAACATTGAATTTAAAAATGATATGGTGTGTGTATAAAATACGTAATATTAAAGTATGCTTTAAAAGTTTCAAGTACCCACAAATAATATTTAAAAATTACAAAAAAATAACTAAAATCGTTTTTTGTCATTTAAACATTTAATTTCATCTAAATTTAAACAAGTATTTATAAAAAAAAAAATGTTTTTATATATTTTTTAAATTTTTGATTAATTACACTATTCAACTTTTACTACATATAGATATAAAAATTGAACATTTTATACATTTTCAATTTTAAAACAATTGGCAAATTTACTTTACTTTAATTTGAACATAAAATTCTTAAAATCCAAACTATTGAAAAATCTTGTACTAAATTTTCAACTCTTAGAATTTTTTTGAAATTCTAACTCAAAATAATTTACATTTTTGTGATTTTGACGAAATTTATGAACATTTTATCTTTAGACAAATGCAAAAAAATTGCACAAAATTCAATTTATAACAACTTATGAAAAACATTGTATTAAATTTTAAAGTTTTTCAATAGAGCAAAAATTTTTTATTGTCTATAATTCAAAAAAAAAAACTAATAAAAATCCAAAATTTCTTATGCTTATAAATAACTTTAAAAAAATCAAAATATTTTGAAAAGGTTATGGTGTATAGAAAATGCTATTATAAAAATTCAGTGAAAAATGCATGTACTTATCTAGTATTTACAGTTAATTTTTTTTTTTAGTAACATCAAAATAATAAAATGAATTTATTTCAAAAACTGATTATGGGTAAACATTCCCATTTTCTTTATTTTTTGTTTTTCCCGTTTATTAAGAAAAGTACTGAGAATTTTTTACGCCTGACCTACTAAAATACCAACTAGATCAAACTTGCTACCCAAATCACTCTCTAAGTAAAAATCGAAGCATTTACATTGTTTCAGAAGGTGATGACAAACACAATAAATAATAAAAAAAGATTTTTTTTAATGATTTTTAATAATTTTTTGCTCAGTTGAAAATCATGAAAATTTAATATAAGATTGTTATTAAGTTAAATTAAACGTATTAAAGAAACTTAGGCACAACTTTTTCTTATGAGCTTTTAAAATTTAAATGTTGACAACATTTTTAAAAATGTATAAATTGTTAATTTTTTTTTATCTTATAAATAATTCAAACTGCCACAAAAAAAAATCTAAAAAATGGTTTTTTTGAATAAACATTAAGATGTTTAAACAAAGAATAACAATTTAAGTCATATTTTTGTATTATAAAAATGAATATTAAATATTATTTGTGAGTACTTAAAATATTCTAATTCAATGTTTTTTGCAAAAATTTATTCAACTTGCTGTTCTACTATCAGTAAAATAAATAACTTTTAATCAATATAATTATATCATATAATATCTTAATATATTTATTAATATAGGATGACAGACTGCCTTTGTTTTTGAATTGTTATCATATACTATGTTATAAATACATTATATCACTGAATTCAAATTTAACACATCTATTACAGTGACCATTAGAACCTAATGTACAGCAGAGCATTACTGACTTATCCACTGCTTTTTTTTTTTAAATAATGATTTTTTTTCTACATTATTAATTTCTAATTGTTTGAAAAATAGTCTTAAAATACATATGGAAAAACCATCCAGTGGGTCTATATCATATAACGAGGTAAGTGGTAGTAAAATGGCTGGCTGGTTTACAGGTTTCTTTAATATGTGTCGCTATGTACTGCATTGAGATATGTTTTGAATCTTGCTTATTATATAGCTGGTCATTATTGACATCATGGTAGCTTCGCCACTGAATTTAATTAATTAGTAAACTACTGTATGTCTAAAAACTTTTTAGTATTTACACTATTCACAATATATTATAGAAAACCTCTATTTCATCCAGTCACCCGCCTACCCACCACCTGTAAAAATTTTGGGATATTACCTCATTTGCCATACGTGTTTGGCGCCATTACTTGAAAAGTATGAAGTATGAACCTGAGTATTATTATTCTAGTGCATTGTCAAAGTCAACTAAATTCATGCTGACTATATTATGCTAACATAATTTTTATATTCAATATTAAAGTGGTTGTTTAACTTCTAGTGAGAAATTCTTATCAATAGTTAATAGTCATAACATATGACTATTATTATGACTATTTGATAGGTAGACTTAAAAAAATTCATTATAAAATATATTGCATTTAATTTTTTTGTTAAATCATCTATTATAAATTCTTTTTTGGAAATTGTTGACAATAAATGTTAATAATCCTAGTTAAAACAATAAAATGGCAAGAAAAGTAGTTTTTACATAATCTACCTATTAAATATTTAGATTGTTTTATTAATTCTGTTCAATCTCTATTTTTCTTTTTAATTATGAGATGGTAATTGTTACTTGTTAGTAAGCTATTTTTAAGCTTATTCAATAAATTTGATTTAATTACATAAAACAAACAGGTTTTAAGGAAAATTTAAGATGTAACCATAAAAATATTATTTAAAAAATATTTAATTGAATCATAAATAAAAAATATAGTTTAATAATTTATATCAATTGAAAAAAAAAATAATTTATTATTATTTTACGATAAATTAGATTTTAGAAAATTGTTAATTTGTAAAACAACTATATAATTAAATACTAAACAGATTTTTAAATTGATAGCTGTTGAATAATAATACCAATAGCTAATTTATATTAACCAAAAGTTATGTAATTTTCATTTAATATAAAAGAAAAAAACTGTACAAAATAAAATTTTAAATTCTTTTTAGATTTTGAAATATACCGCGTGTCCTCGAAAATAAGATACTCTATAATTCAGTTATCTATATAACAAAGTACCCTAAACATATTTTAGTAATCTATCTGCAGGAAATTTATGACCCAATAGTTTAGTTTTTATGTCCTGTAAACAGAATTCAAAAATATGTTACGGTACTGAGTAATATGGGTAATTGAATTATAAAGTGTACCCTGTTTTAGAGGGCATACATTATATACAAAAAAAAAAAATGTGATATTTATTTTATAATTTAGATATCACGAAAAAACTTAATAATGAAACTGGGTATATACTTGAGTATACATTTATTTTATATACAAAAATATATAAACGATAAGATACAGGCTAAAATATTCAATCCGTAGAATAGATACATTTTTCACTACTCATATTATGTTCAGTTTCGTCATATTTTAAATTGCATGTAATAGTGGATATTTATAATACATTTTTATAATATTTATATATTTAATATAATGTAATTATAATTATAATTATATTTTCTATAATAATTATAATAATTTATTTTACATTATATTATATAGTTTGGTTTTGGTATTTTAAAATCATATTTAATGTCAATAAAGTTGCTTTTGTAAATGAAAAAAAAAAAGTTAAGAACCTCATAGTTAAAAGTAAAGTATAAATAAAACTGTGCTTTGAATTGTTATATTATTTAAAGGAACTGATCAAAGCGAGCAATGAATTAAATAAAAAACCTTTGCCAGCAATAAAGCCTGCAAGTGGATTAAGAATTCCTCAAAATAGTTCAAGATTTTTACAAGCAAATTACAGGCTCAAAACTGATTTGGTAATTTACAGTTAAATATTAGTTTCTTAGTTATTTTTCTAAATGTTTTTATTATAGAAAAGCGGAAAAAATGTATGGAGGAAAAATACTAAAATAACAGCTTCTGAAATGTTGAATGCAACTAGACAAACTGAAGCTGCCAGTAATGTTAATACTACTACACAATGTAATTAAATTTATTAAATTTAATTTTGGTGCATTTAATTTAAGTGGAATTTGAAAACATATTTTGTATAAAATTCAAATCAACTTTAAATATTATGTGAAAGTTTATTGGCATATGTTAATATTTATAATGTGGCATGTGTAGATGATCTTTTACTTGTCCAGCATATTTTAATAGTAAAAAGTAGACATACATACAATGTTGTCTCACCAATGTAGTAATGTGATATCTACTAGCAAAATTCTAACAGTTATATTTATGAATGTAATATGTTTGAAAATACTTAATTTTAATTAGAAAAAATACGTTTTAAAAATTTAAATCAATAAGTTGATTAAACTCTTAGAATATCATAAAACAAATTTTTCATCGGGAGCTTATTATTTTAACTTTTAAGAAAGTATATTAGAATTTTTTTATTTTATTTTTTTTAAGTTTATTAATTAATTGTAATAGACCACAGTAATTTATAACTCTGTCTATCTGACTTTTGTAGTTTAATACCCTAATGATTTTATTTATTAACCTTCATTGTACCTTATCATTGTATGATACAATAAATGTATTATGTTGTTTTATTCCTCAGTATTTAAATATCAATAATAATTATTATTTGTAGCTGATCTAAAGATGGATGATAGGAGTGATTTAGACATTAACCAGACTATTGGAAATCAGCAGACCATTCAAAACGAATTCAATTTGGATTCCTTATTACGTGACCCCAATTCATTATAATTTTAAACATTATATACCATATAAAAATATCTTTTTCACTAAGTTTAACTATAAATTACTAGTATAATTATATTATATATAATATAATATATTGCTTTATTTAAATATACTATTTTATATTATAAGATTTATTATAATTCATTAAATAAAAAGAAAAATTTACATTTACTGCCTGGTTATTTTATATGCAATCGTTGTAGTTATATTTCATTAAGTGAATTCTTTCCTAATATAATATTGTAAGTCATTTCGAGTTTAAAATTATTCAATACTCATTAGTAGCGTTTGGTACTTGTTGTATTTTCATATTCTTTAATAATGACTATAGATTAATCGAAGTAAGATTTAGATTTGTTTTAAGACATCAAAAAAAAAAAAAAAAAAACAACAACAATGCTTCATATTTAAATAATTGTATAATTAATTTTGATTAACA
>JACXSJ010001476.1:0-89012 GCA_014851325.1 Pentalonia nigronervosa
CGCTATAGGTGATTATAAAAACAAATTTTCGTTTTAAAATAACATCGCTATATCCGGATTATCGTTATAACCGATATCGTTATATACGAATAAAAGTACTACACATAACATATAAAACCAACCAAATACATTGCTTGGGATCGTTTTACCCGGAATATCGTTATATACGGCATCGTTATAAGCGAATTTGACTGTATGTATATTATAATATTATAGAGTGTAAATTCAAAGTCCAAACGATAGTATTTTAACAATAAAAATAAAAAATCACGTGAATTCATAATGTTTTTGATTTATACAGTATGCACACATTAAACGCATTCAAATCGCAATATATTATATTTCAATAGTCTATTGCTTTTGTTTGCAAAAAACATCAACGTTAGCGTTTTTAAAATTGTTTTTTATAATAATAATAATTTAATGAAACGAAGAGTAATCCATAAGGTTAAACGGTGAATCAAACTATTAGTAAACTATTATATTCGAAATAGTATAAAAAAATGTAGATAAAAAAATATATATATATATATATATAAACATTTGCCTACTTATCATAATAACATAACAGTATGCATACGATAATATATTTACAAAAAATAGTGTTTGAATAAAACTAATTGAATTTAAATTGTATAAATAATAATTATAACAATCATACTGAAATTTGGAATCGATTGAATAACACTGCGACTGTGGATTGACTGGCATCCATAAGAAAGGATAACGTTTCTGTTATGGAACCTCTTGTCACTTCACTCACATTGATTTGAAATAGTAATGAACAATTGTTGTACCTATTATTATTATTATTATATATTATATTATTATTATTGTAACTCTTAACTTGATGATGAAATTTCTCGTTTGACATACCATTCAAGATAGAAATAAATAAAATATAAAATTAAAACGTTTGTGATTATTTCTTGGTTTATTTTTAAACATTTTAGAATAACAGTTTGGAATTTTCCAATTTTGACATCGTATATTTGTACTCATAATATGTTTTACTATTTTCGATAGATGATCAACACAAATTAATTGTATGGAGTAAACAGCCATAAATTTAAAAATGTGAAATGCTTGTGGTCTAGACAAAAAAAATGTATATTATAATTAATAAACGTTACTTATTACGGTATTAATTACGAAAATTACTTTTAAACATGATTTTGTATGATTTAAATAATATTTTTAATTTATTTGCCACGATAAAAACTAACGAGGTATCTATTGTATTTGATTTTCCAGCTTTTTGACCAATAAATTATTTTTTATTAATATTTAAAGACAAAAACAGCTAAAATCATTTCAAATATTTATATAATTAGTTTGACATTTATTTAAGTATTTTTAAATGCTAACTATGTATAGACATGTGTAACTTTAGTTATAGTGTCATATTTCAAGATACGATTTATATAATTTTGATTAAAAAATAATAACAATCCTTTTAGGAGAAATCGTTATTAATTTATAATTGAATATCCGATTTCGTAAAAATGTAAATATCAAATGTTTATTTACACGAATATAGTTTTATCTAAATTATTGTGCAGTTGTCTATTTATGAATAAATTAGAATCGGGTCTATAATATATACAATCAATATTCAAAGGCAATTTAATAAAATTATAGCTCCGAGTCTTAGTCATACATGATAATTATTATTAGTTATTGAATATTATTTCTGTATGATATGCTGTGCTTAAACAAAACTATGGGCAATAATGACTAAACATTCATAGTTAAATTTATTTTGACATTAAGAAGTATATTTTAGTGATTTGTTTTTAAATAATGATATTTATTCTGTTCAGAAAAAAATGTAATACGCAATTTATAAAAAAAAAATACGATATCTAATCATTTAAAATAGACAAATAAGTGTAGCTCTGATTATGGTTTTTAAGAAAAACAATACACAATAACAGAATTATTTTCTTTATTCGGATTTTTTTAATAGTTTTAATGTAAACTTGTGGACTAATAGCTATATATACATAAATTTTAAGATACATAATTATATTATTACAGTTGAAAAATCGTGAATTACCCACGTGAGTCATGTAAAAAAAAAAAATACGTAGAAATTGTGTAGTTATGTCCAAAACATGTGATTATCCACCAATGGCCAATACTTATCTACAATTGGAATTCTATTTATTTTATTTTGTGTAAAACTGTTCATATCTTAAAACTATATTTTGTTATCCATAGACTTATTTTTTTTTTAATTTTAGGAAAATACAATGTTTATAACATGAAATGAATGATGCAACAACCAAAAAAAAATGTTCGTACTAGAAAGCGTGGAATAAAATTTGAATGTACGTACGTACTGTGTTTTGTTAGAAAACTGTTTTGAAGAATGTTTGATTATTATAACAAAAAATGTCATGTCGGTCAGATAAAAACATAAATATTGAATTTCTTGTAGTACCAGCCATAAAAATTAATTGTAAAATAAATTATTAATCGTTTAAAAAAAAAAAATACGCTTACTGAAACATTTGTGTCATATAATCGTCAACGATTACTATATTTATTATTATAAGATCATAATATATTATATTGAGTGAATTACGATTGTGTATGATACAATTACTTACGAACCTTTTTCATTACTACGATTGCATATAATAATATGTTGTAGGTAAAAATATTTTAATTATATTATAATGATGAATGTTTAATTTTTCACCTAACATCTTAACATACATTTACTACGTTTATTTGAAAACCAAAACCACGATATTAAACAGTATGGACAATTTGTTGGCAACGTTGCGCTCGTTTTTGTACACAATCGTGACGGGTTAGTTAGCAAATATATACCGTACGCAATCGTACAGACCGTAGTGCTATCACAATAAAGGGACAAACGTACACGCAATCGTCTCGTATATCATCACCGGACATATACTGCACAAAATTATCTGACTAAAACAAACGAGACTCACGTTGTTCAGTTTCAGCTTGCCGGTTTTTGGTTTATCATTCTTGTAATGCCCGGATAATTGGTAAAGTACGGCTCTGCTTCTCCGTCGTCCGTACGCGTTACTAGCGGGTTCTGGTTCTTCGGGTTCAGCTTCCTCTGTACAAATACAAAACACGAATCCATTATAACAATGATGATGATCATAGTAACAATATCGATAATAATAAATCGTTGTAGCAAATGCTAAATGTTCACAAATCACGCAGCAAACGTTTAAATCGTATTGTACGTAAATTCAAGCATCGCGCACTGCACCCGGTCGGTCGTATTATTGGTTAAAAGGATGTCATGAATATAATATACGCAAAATGCTGCGTGAAAAATATGTAATTCACACACATATATATTTATATATAGGTTTAACATAAGATACGTATAATAATAATAATACGCACGAGATATATTCGTATTTTTATTTTTTTTCCCCCGTCATATTTCGAGTTTTGACATGGAATGCGTGTATCGCTCTAAACGTAATGGAAATTCACATATAATACAATGTTTATTACCATAACATCGAATAATACGATTTTGTATCAAATACGTGTATATGCCGAGTGCAGGCCTTCGTTGCCAGCGCATTTCACTCGCTCCGCGTAAACGCCCAATTAATATGAAATTCAATTTATTTATTTGACAACGACATCGGCACACGGCCAGTATTCGTATTGTTGTTCGTCGGAAACCGAACAAATATTATAATAATTATATTATCGCGTTCAACCAGTCAGGAGGAAATGTGCACACCGCATGTACCTACATCGATGACTTAAATGGTTTTCGGCCATACTGGAAAAATCGCACCTATACTGATAATAATAATATGATATTCATTCTAAACGAATTAAAAATAATGATTTATTCCGCAATAATTACATGATTCCGTTAAACGTCAATATTATAGCTTGACACCCGGGTTGATGTTAATTAATATAAGATACAGTATGTCAGATTAAACTTTTTTATAATGGTTTTCGATTAAAAAGTATCACAAAGTCGCATATTATACCTTAGGTATAGATACATTTCATTAGCAACAACAATCCACATGCGATTACGAATATTTGATCATTCGATTTGATTTAAATTTTTTAGTCATTGTCTGAATAAAAAAAAAAGCTAAAATAAATTTTGTTTCATAAAATATGCAATTTTTGGTGTTTATATAATATAATACATTTAATAAAAAAAGTAGGTACTTATGTAGATTTATTGTATGCGACTTATTAACAGTACAACTTTCAATTCTATTTACTAATTTAGTCTAAATACTACACCTATCAATAAACTTATTAAATGTGTGTAATATTTAATTTTTTCAACCTATTATTAATTGCTATTTTTAGTGTATAATTTTAACTCTATGACAAATCATTGCATACAAAAAATGATTCTGAGCGAAGGAGGTCTGTCAATATATATAACAATAAGTATATTTCATGATATATTTATATCGCTATTATAGTAATTTATTTAAAATTAAGTATCAAATACGATAGGTTGATAAAATTCTTGCCGAAAACATTACATTTTAAAATGTTGTCCAAATTTTAGTTTTAAATTTCTATAAAAAAAAATTGTATACATATATTTTTTTTTAAATTTGATGATTACAGTGAAAAATGTTTACGAGAAACCTTGTACTAAATTCACAAGTTTTGTTTATGAAAATTGAAATTTTCATACATTTTTAACTCTAAAATAATTTGCAAATTTTCGTGAATTCGTAAAAATTTAAACTTAAAATGCTTATAAAAAAACCGTAGCTATGTATTTTAATAATTTTAAACTATTGCAATAATAACTTATGAGAAACTTTATGTTATTCTTTAAATTATTAACCAGAGGACAATTATATTATCGATACAATTTATAAAAAAAAAACTAAAAAAATTCAAAAATGTCAAATTTCTACGTGTAGCTTAAAAAGAGTCAACATATTTTAAAAATATTATCATTTATAGAACATGTCAATATAAACATTTCGAAAAAAACTTCAAATTTTTACGATTATTTGTTTAGTTACTTAAGAGTTACACTAAACTAATTTTAGCTAAAAATTCTAATCCTCCCTTAAATATTTTTTGAACAATTATTTTGAAAAATACTGGAAATTTTTTACTTATCACCCCTCAAAGTACCAGCTGAATCCAATTTTCTACATACAATTATCATTAACATTTACAATTACAGCATTTTTACTGTTCTATAAGGCAATGATAGACAGAAAAAATATACATCATTAAAATCAATACATTCATCGTTTTTCTCAGAACCTAAAATAAAAATTCAAAGAATAAAATATTAAATAAATAATTTAAATTGTAAGTATAAATTACATAATAAAACACCTTCGAAAGAGGAAACTTATGATTTTACACGATTTCAGAGTAATTAAGGTTTACATTTTCTTCTTCGAAATAATGTTACTGCTTTAAACATTTAAAATGCGAAGAACATAAATTAAAAATATATCAGCTGTTCATTTTTCATGAAAATTGAAATTAAACCCCGAGGCATCAAAGACATTATCGAATTTTTAAATTATAATACGCTAAATTTCCAAGTCGTATAATTGAGATCAACACACTTTTTGAATGTAAATATAAAAAAATAAATATGTATATCTGTTTTATTAAAATGTATTTTAAAAATAGTAAACGACTTGTGCATAATTAATTATAAATTATATAATATTATTAATATATTTTTATCAATTTATTCCAAGTGATAGACATTTGGTATTGATTTATATTTAACGTCAAAACTTAATAGTTCGGATTAACATGTCATCAGTTGTTATCTCGTATTATAAGATTAGTTAAATTCTTTATAATGCCAATTCTTCTCAAAATCACGTTTCATATATGTATACAGTATGGGCACATATTGTATATTATGTAGGTTCCATATATGTATATCGATGTGTGTGTGTATCTTCAATCAAAATCTCTAGCATTAATCGATTACAGGTTTTTAAGGTTATCAATTACATTCTTGTTGTAGAAAAATGCCAGCAATTTCAAAAATTGTAAGTTATCGAGTTTTTGCAAATAATAATAACCCTAAATCCTAAACATGATATTTCAATAGATTCAGTGGTATTGATTTTTTTTTTATTATCGTGCAAATAACATTCTAGTCTTACAATGACCTTTGATAAATATAATCAAGTTTAAACAACACTACAACTAAATGTCAATAAAAATGATTTATATCATGTTTTTATGTCCATAATCTAATCAAGCCTAATCATATTTTGTATCTTGTAATAAATAGTTTAAATATTAACATTTGACAAAAAATGTACATTATTAACAGATAACCAACAAAGATTATAATTGATGATCATAAAACTTTTAATTATTTATGAAAAAACTCAAAGTTCAATCAAATAAATTAAACCTAGATAGAACAGAAAATGTTAATATTGTTGATGATTTTGCTCGCTAATTTTTTTGACCTAAAGCTATCAAAGTATTTTAATTTATACGTAAAAAAAAAATTACAAAATTGAAATCAT
This sequence comes from Pentalonia nigronervosa, assembly GCA_014851325.1. Classification (NCBI taxonomy): domain Eukaryota; kingdom Metazoa; phylum Arthropoda; class Insecta; order Hemiptera; family Aphididae; genus Pentalonia; species Pentalonia nigronervosa. Next base: position 6,528 of record JACXSJ010001476.1, read on the forward strand.
AATTTTTACTTTTTAGAATAAAAAACTGCTCAATGTTACAAATTAAAAATAAATAATCAGTATCAAAAAGTTAATGTGTCAAATCTAAAAGTTCTTTAATAATATGTTAAACAAATTCATTGTAATAAGTCAGACAGAATACACAATCGCTGAATGTTGGCCACTACTCTCGATTTGTTTAAATTCTTGTAAATTATATTATTAAAATGTTTTTTGTTTTTTAGAAACTTAAAATTTAAAATCATTAATTATACTTTTTATTTGAAAAAAAACACTATACTAGATCATAATTAAAATAAAAATACAATATAAAAATATTCTTTACTTGTCAAAAACACGTATTGTTGGTTTTTTAGATATGATGTACAATGTATATTAAATAAAACTCTAGCATAAAAATAGATTTTTCTAAAAGTTTGTTTTCAATAATATAATATTGACAACGTATATGATGTACGAGTACATAAAATAGAGAAAAAAACAATATTTCATAAATATTATTTAGTTAATACTCAACAGTAAACTAATAAATATAATTTTCTATTTAATAACCTAATATATACAGATATACTCAAAGTGATTACAAACAAAACTATTAAATAGTTAAAAAAAAAATTGTAATAGATAATAAAAATCATATTGTAGAGTAAATATTCATATAAACATTTCAAACTAATATATTATAAATATATGCTTTAACTCAATTTAAAACAAATTTTACTTGACTTGAACTTTTTTACTTTTATTATTGATATATATATATAATGATACAATACACAATTTATTCCCACGGGCTTAGTAAGAATATGTGATAATTGAATAATATGACAGTGAAATTACTTGATAAAAAAAGCCACCCAGTAGTCACATTTTCTAAAAAACCGGGATTAAATTATATTTGATGTTATTTTATTGAAATCGATTTATATTATCATATAATTTTCGAGAATAAACTAATATTCTAGATACAACTAAATTATTCATTCGATTTTTTTTCATTTATCATTAATATTAATCAAACTTATTAGTCGTAAAATAAGTACTTTTAAATTTATAACCATATAACACTCATACAATATCATAATAAATATAATTAATCACCTCGACTATTAATTCAGTTGGTTATAGTGAGTAAAATTTATTTTTATAATACTAATTACAAGCATAGAAATATTAGTTTGAAAATAAAAACACGGCGCTGACTTAAGTTTCGGGAATGTTAAAATTCAAGAACAATTCAACTAAAAGGAATGTATCAAAGTTATAAAAGCGCAGATCTAAAGATATAAGTAAAAACACGTATATGACTTTCAAGCAATGTTTGTCAAATAACAAGGATTTTGGTTTATCACGGATAAAAAATAGAGGCCGACATATTATATATATATATATATATATATATTTATTAAGTCTAACAGACATGGATTTGCAGTTATTTACTTTTAACATAATATCAGTTTTGGATGTTATTGAACTGGAAATAATAAACAGGTATTTATTTACAAAAATTGTAATTGCTTTTTATGAAGAAAGTAAAGCTATTACTTTTATAATGTTTTGGTATTAATATTAACATTAAAAAGTTTCAAACTCCTACAAAAGAACCATTCAATAAATAAAAATGATTACAAAATAATAATTATGATATTTACGCCTTATAAAATGTATAAAATAATTTTAATTTAAAATATCAGTTTTTTTTTTTTTGTTAATATATAAACATTATTTTCTCACCGAAAAAATATATTTTAAAAATGAACACTTATCCAAGATGCTTTACGATAATATTACTATTCTTTTTATATTATTATTTTTTATTATTAATTATATTTTACAATAATTGAATGAGGTTATAACTAACAAGTCAGCATTTAAAACAACTATGAGATGACATTACAAAAGTATTTAAAATAAAATATTTTTAATGTTACTATTCATTAAACATACCTATAAAAATATTTTACATTGACGATTAAATTGTAATACATTATGTATAAATAAATTTGTTTTGTATTTTAAAGCTAAATCGTATTATAATATTATTCTGCATGATTCACCAAACATCTACACTTATATTTTAACTGTACTTATTCAAATTCAAATTTTTAGAATCTTAAAATATTCCAAAAAGTATATATCATACTATAATTGCCTAGATTTTTTATACCATTAAAGAGTCTAATGGCGGCTCAAACTAATTTTATATTTTGAGCAGAGCGAGGAATGTATTGATTTCACAATGATATGTGTTTTTTTTTGTCTATCAACAGGCTTAAAGGCACTAAAATTACTCCGATTTTCTTCATTCAAAAATTCCCAACAGTTTTCAAACGCGTCGGGAAAAACAACAAACATATTAAGAGAAAAACGGGAATTTTTATGTGAAGCCAATTTTTAACAAAATCGATTTTGTTTATTTGTGTATAACACCAAAACTAATAACAATAGATATATGAAATTTTCACCGAATGTTTATTTAAACATTTTTATATGTCACAAAATTTTCAAAATATTTTGACTTTATTTATTCTATTTTAATGGTAATAATATAAAAAATATAATAAATATAAAATACCTTTAGTTATATTGGCTGACAGACCGTCTTCGCTCAGAATCGTATTTCGTATAGAATGATTTATATCATTGAATAATAATTTAATACATCTATGAAAGTGACCCCCTCCACATCTACTGTACAGCAAAGTGGTATCCACTTGTCGACCTTTTTACCAATTGAGTAGGGCTCTTTTTTACAATAAAATATTAAGTAGACGATTTTTTTTAAAATATTGATCTTTCTTAATCAATATTTGAACGAATTTTTTTAAGATGTTAAAATGTATGTTACTAATATAGATAATATAATATATTATTTTCCTTTATTATGGTTTTATTGAATATATAAATATAATATGTAATATTTAGTCCTGTGCTTATTATACTTGGAATACTTTTACAAACTAAGCAATTTTAATACTTTTACATTAGTTAGATACTCATTTTCAAATCATTACGGTACACATATCTTCTAAACTTATTATTATGTACACAAAGTAAATAACTCAACAACTATTCTTTCAAATTGAGACACTTTGAAAAAATCATCTCCTTCACCATTTACAATAAGAGATTGTGGTTTTAATTAGAAAAAAATAGGTTTTCATCTTCACATGACACTCATCCACGTTGTGCCTATAAGAAATATCAGAAATTCTGGATTTGAATAAATGCATTGTTACAAGTTAAAGGATGGCGAGCATTATCGGTGAATATTATTCAGTATATTATGTATATATAATCTTGAAAAATAAATCTCGATTTTCAGCTTATACACATTATATTATAATATTATAAAATATAAAAGTCTTATATAGTAATTTTATGTACTGTCTATAAATCACAAAATTATTGTTTTAATATCAAAGATTTAATTATATTCACAACAACCAATAATTTATAGGAAATCAATATTGTATATGCATTTCGATTGTCAAGTATCTTATTTATACATCAATCATACGGGTATTGAGGATATTTTTTTTAAAGAAATTACGGTCATTGTCTAACTTTATAAGTATTTTGTATAAAATATGTAATTTTATAATAAGTTAAATTGCTTAAATCGAATATTTTAACAAGTTGGATTTTTTTAATTACATACTATACTAGATGTAAGAAGATATCTCTGGATCTCTGTATAATATTGAAATATCTGGACCTACACAACAATATTTTTTTCTTCGCCATAAATAAATCGGGATATTCAATGAAAAAAAAATATGTATTGTTTTTTTTTTTATTTAATTTTTATATTATGATCTAAAAATGTTGTATAACTAATACAGTTAAGCCTGTTGTTATTAAGATGTGGATAAAATGAAAAAAAACAATTTAAGAATGAAAATTTAAAGTTAAAAATAAGAAATCGTTTATTCATATTACATTTGGGAATGAAAGATGAACAATCACCTATTTGATTATTTTACCCCAGTAACCAAATATTGGTGATTATTTCAGCAATTAATTTTTTTATGCATTTTGTTTAAAAATCGGTATTTATACGAATGATTATCTAATATTAGAATTTAAAACAGCTGAACATGGCACTTCCAGAACATAAAATATAAAAAACGATGAGTGTACACAATTATTATACTATTTTAATTCGAAATATCTAAATAATATGGCTAACAAAAAAAGCAGAGAGGTACTATTTAATTTTAACAAAATTATTTTACTGATTATAATAAACACAATATTCAACTATTTACTACATAACAAAATTAATTAGTACATAAACATTTATACATAATATTAATTTATAATTTCTATCGTATCAATATTATTCAATTATTATTATATAAATACAAATTATAAATAGATAAATAAATCTCGATAAAAAATAATTTTCTTCGTCAAAAAGTTTTAAAATTTAATACAAAGTTTTAAATTCCTCATTAGTACTTCATTAGTTAATTCAAGTTTATTAAAGTTCAAAGTTGCTGCACAAGTGCCATTTAAACAAAAATCAAAAAAATATTATATAAATAATAACAAGTATTTTAAGTTTAGGTTTTTTTCTTAACGAAAAAAGTATATTAATGTATTAAAAAACTACATTTTATTTTCAAGACAATAGTCTATATGATCATCTGGTATATAGTCCAATGTCTTCTGAATGTTTCAAGTTCAGATGGTTTCATTGGTACTTCAATATCTGTGTACAGTAGGTTTTGATGAAGTTAGATTGAAGTTTGAGCTGAATTAGCCAAGCAGAATGTGTTTACTACGAGACCGTTGATACAAAACATTGATTTACAAACACCTTTCACAACTATGTCATACTCAAAATGGTTATAAGAGCTTATTCCAAAACTAGTCTGTTGCTGTTTTAGTTTCTTTTTAGTCTCTTGTGAAATAGGGCTTCTTTTGTAGTACTTTACCCAATATAACTGGAAATCTAAAATCATATTTTGATCTACCTCTACTACTATGAACATTCGATCTACACTACTTTTGATGATTAGTTCCGTAAGTTTATGAATGGTGTACAAGCAATTGCATTTTCTAAAGACCTTTTTATTATCGCAAAATCTCTAGCATATGATGAATAGCTGTGACCAATTGCGGGGAAAAATTTCCTTACTTTCTTGAAACGACCAGTGTCTGTCAAAGCCAAAAAGAACTGTTGACGCTGCATGATTCTTATTTTGTACGCCACAGTTGTCTACGTAAACGTGGAGTTCATCATATATCATGGGTACATTGTCAATATATTGTTTTAAAAAAGAACAAACCTCATCAGGTTCATTTTCGCCTGGCCTTTATGAAAAATAAATATTGTTGATCAGTTTTGTTTGATATCTTGGGTACAAAAAACATAGCCAGTCAATTAACGAAAAAGTTCTTGCACAGGAATCTTTGGCAACAGAATATTCATCATATAATCCACTGTAATAACAAGCAAATTTTGATTGACATTATTCTGTTTATCTTTAACTTTTTTTTTTTTATACACGCATAACACTTCTTAGCATTTCTTTCGTGTATCATCATTTCCACGACTGCAACACGATTGGCTGCATCGTTGAGATGATATTATTTAATTTTAATATTTAATGACTCACACGTATAACACGTGTCAATCTGCGGCAGTTGACCAAAACATAAATCAAGGAACTCTTGTCTGAAGTACTGCCAATAGATGGTATAGCAAATTTTATTGATCTAAATTAATATATTTATTTTCTGATTAATATTTCGTTTAAAAAGTATAATAATATGAAAAATAAAAACTAAAAAATTACATTCTAGTAATATAACAACCAACAACAAAATAACGACAAGGTAAGAATGATAAAAGAAAATGGTATCATGCAACAATGTCTAACAATAAATTAACAAATATTTTTGTTAAGCTGCACATGTGTACTTTTAACAAAAATCATAAAATACAAAAAAATATTTATCTCATTAGTAGTACACGTACAGTTTTAACATATATGATAAACCTATATACAAATAACAAAATACCAAAATAATACTATTTTTTCAAAAAACGTAACATGTGACCTTTAAAAAAAACGATTATTCAGTTGTAATTCCAGAAGTTAAAAAAACAAACTGAGCATAATTCCACAATTTTTTTTTTTAAAGCGTTTTTTAATACAAGGTTCCTCTTGAGTAGTTTTTACTAAAATCCAAAAATCTAATAATAATATAAGTACAGGTTTTTATATAGACATTTAAATTTAAAATGTTGACGAAATTAAATTTTTAAACAGATATTATAGATTTTAGTTTTGACGTTGTTTAAATTGAAAAATATTAGTGGAAATTTGATATGTATACCTACGTATATTATTATATTATACTATACGTGATGACATTTTTATAATACTTATATTAATTGTAAACCATTGCCTATTTTAAAGTTTACACCATATTACAAATAATAAAACAGATAACTATAATACTATAATAATTAATATATAAATATAAATATATAATTATATTAAACACTTAAAGACATACATGGTAGATCGAACGACCCAACCCATTCAGATTTAGTTGTCGTACCTATGCATTAATAAATATATCATTGAATTCGACTTTCTAAATACATTTTATATGTTGAAACAATTAATTAATTAGTTATAAAAAATGCATTGAACTCAAATTGAACACATTCATTTTTCACTATAAAAGTAACCAACAGAATTACGAGGTTTATTCGATTCCACTTTACTGTAGAGTGGTTGTCTACTTTTTTTAACATATTAGTCTACAAACTTTTTTTTATTAAATTCAATGTTTTCTTATTTTTCTTTTTAAATATTTTAATACAATTTCTATTAAAGTCAGCCTATATAAAAAGTTTTTGAAGTTATTTAGGTCATCGATGAATTTCTATCAGATTGCATGGTATAATTATTGTGACTGGTGTAATAATTTAATTCATAATTAACTTTAATTCTAAAGTTTCCATTAGGTATTACGAGAAAAGTTTTAAATACAATAGTATTGTTTGAATTTGATTTTTTTTTTTTTTTTTTGAATTATTCTTTATTCTGTACAAGGAAATAACCAATTTAATATAATCCTATTTTCTGAAGGTTCAATATCCTTTCGAGTATATATAATACATTGATTATATTATAACGGTATATTTTTATAATTAATTATGTCACTAGAATAAATTAACAAAGGGTTATATAAATACACTTGATAAATAAGATAAAAATGCTAATGAATACATGGTTTTTAAATCATACTCTTCTCAAATTTTAACAACTTTTTTCAATATTTAAGCTACAACCTACCATCATTTATTTTTAGAATACGTTGAATGCTTTAATTATACAATATAATGTTATCACAAATATGATTAAATTAAATTTAAGAATGGTTTATAAAATAGAATAAGCGTAAGTTACAATTTTAATTTTGTTGTATGTCTAGAATGACGTTGGCGAGGTTTTTGTATTAAATGTCAAACCAAAAATGACTTTATAAAGCGTCGAACAGTGTTTGAACTTCTAATATTTCAATGTATATTTTAATACTTATACAATAATATTTTTTTTGTTTTACTGGTTAAAAAAAATTATAAAAATCAGCTTTGATCACTATAGCGCATATTGTTTTTCAATGAGTTCAATGGAAAAATATTATTGTATTATCTTTATTATAACTTATCGATTTCTAGTCAATTTTTCCATGAAACAATTTAATAATAGAATATTTTTGAATAATTAAAACGAATTAAACCCAATTAAGTATTATCCTACAGTAGCTATTACATTTAACTTATAGAACACCTAAATTTAAATTTCTGACAAAATAATTTATACGTCATCAGAAAATTAAATCCGATTTTCTATTATTTAAGACATCAATGTATCATATACCTATTATTTTAAACTATTTTAACCATTATTAAAATCCAATCACATCCCTCCCCACCATCGTAGTTGAAAATGTCTCGAATGAGTGAATTCTTTCTAGTGTAATAATATTGTCGGTCAATATTACTTCCATAACATATTCTTACAATTGTACATTTTATGTACAATTATGTGAATGTATCAATAACTTATGAATAATAACAATAATAATAATTACACACACGTAAAAATGTTCGCATTTTTAAATGATAGGTATTAAATAGTATATTAATTGATCAAGTATTACATGAAAAACTATGCTAGATATAAAAACAGAACAAGATGCCAATTTTCCGTATCTCGTGTAAATTAGACAAATTACAAAGATGCACCGACAGGTGAAAGACGATAATCATTATTCAGCATTTCAAGAACTAAAAACCAATAATAAAGTTATCTGTCGTCACATTTGATATTGAGCGAATATGGAAATTTATCATATGTGTATATATCATTAGAGTTAGTTCATACAAAGTTTCTAAAATATAATTAATGTACTCATAAAAAAATTTTATGAATTAAGATTTTCAAAATGTATCGAATAATTTAATATAATATAGTTTATAAATAATTGTATATATAAGAATCTTATGTATTATTAATATAACAAAACCACTAATATAATATAATATTATAATTTAAAATGAGATAGAAATGTCACAGTTTTTTTTTTTAGAGTTTTATTTAAAGATCTTAAAGGGAATTTTCCAATTTGTACATTCTTGAAGTAAAATCTGTGTCCAATTTTCTAAAATTAAAATACCTGGCATACAAATATTTTAAATGGTTTTTGTTTTTTTTAAAAAAGTAGTATTCACGAAAAAAAAAAAGTAGTAGTTAATACTACCGTGCAATAGATCTTTCGATTTTTCGCTTCACTTGGAGTCTGAAACATTATAATGGCATTTAAACTAATGCTATTGTCTTAAAGACTTATACCTAAAAATCTTTTTTTTTTTTTTTAACTATGTTATTTTCAATAATTTATTAAATTTTAATTGTATAAAAATTAACGGTATTCGTATAACCACGAATGTATTCAGCAGCGTATTTACAAAGGAGATTTGAAGGAAAGATTTCCCATTTAAATGTAATTTTTTGTCTGAATTTTAAAAAAGTTGTGTGAAATCTACAGTAGTTTTTTATAAGCGTTAAAAGTTAAAATTTCGACAAAATATGTCAAAATCACGTAAATTTGCAATTTTTTTTTATTCAGAAATTCATAAAATCGTTCTGTTTAAACCCAAAATTTGAAAATTTAACATAAAATTTCACATAAGATTTACTACCTTTTGCAAAAAAAAAAAATTTACCGGAAAGTCAAACTAATTTATTATGAGCGTTTAAAATTAGACATTAGATACTTACCCGTAATCTAGCGGTACTTGAAATTTTCACCGAATTTTGAAAATATTATTTTCTATTCATCATAAAGTTTTAAAAATATTTTGACTCTTTTTGAGTTAATTGTAAACATAAGTCTTTTTTTTTTCTCTAAATACCGATTAAAAAATTTCGTTGGTTTTAAAATCTTAAAAATGGAATATCGGATTACTCATAAGTATTCAAATAGTATTTGAAAGAACATAGGCACACTTTTTTTATAAGCATTTAAAGTTCAAATTTTTCCCAAAATTCATCAAAATCTCGAAAATTTTCCAATTATTTTGTAGTTAAAAATGTACAAAAATATAAAATTTTCAGTTTTCATATCTAAAGATCGAAGACTTAAAACAAGGTTTCTTGTTAAGAGTTCATGTTGTAACCAATAAATTTAAAAAATATTTACATGGTTGATTATTCTAGACATTTCAAGTTTATTTTTGGACAAAATTAAATATCTAAATGAAAAATAATGATGTCAGTTATTTCGTTGTAATTTAAAAATATTTTTTGTGGGTGCTTGAAACTTAAAAAATATATTTTAAACACACAATGAAATTTTCGAATACAATGTTTTCGGCAAAAATGAATTCAATCTACAGTATTGTTTATAGTAAAACAAATTACTTTAACATCAATAATATCATAAAATATACTTAGTAATGTAGGCTGACAGACCGTTTTCACTTATAATCATTTTTCGTATACATTGATTTTAAATCATTAATTTCTTAATCAATTACAGTAACCCACTCGACACTTACTGTATAGCAGAGATGTACCCACTTAATGACCTTTTTTATTATATTTTTTTACTATTTTAGATCTAATTAAAAATAATGATGAATTGTGTTAGTTGATATTCAATGCAGAAAAATATTGAAACTTCAAAAGTGGGTATGGGGGCAAGCCCTCCACTTTTATACATATGATTCAATACCCTCCTTTCAACAGTTCCTAAATACGCAATTAAATGTATCACGTAATGTGATGTAATGTAATGTATAAGTACATTTTGTTTTTACTCTCCATAATTTAGTACCTACAGAGTATTAATAATTATTTGAATTTTATTATAACGATGTTCGCACCAGGGCAAGTGCAAAGATAACGTGCATATAATCAAGATAATATGAGGATTAGTAATAATAAATTATGTATTAAGAATAATCAATCAAAACTCATCACGCGGTAGATCACAGTTATTACGGGAAACAATAAGGTAAAAACTCACTGACTATAGACATTTCGACGGTAAACATTGATATAATATTATACAATATTGCCAGTTCAATTATTATGATTATGATTTCTCAGTAAAATCAGCTCAGCAATAGACTGTCGAAAAATCCATTCGCTCAAAGAAACACAACTAAGATTTATTGTCGTCGGATGTATATTTAATAGCTCGAGAAGCTTCCCAATGTACGGTGGTTGATAAATTTAAATGGGTACATGTATAATAAATGATATAAACGTTGACTAAGTTTTGAACTGCTCTGAAAACAGTGTTGGACAAAACGCCTCCACGATGAACAGTTGATTGACGTTTATAGAAGTTTATTATTACATGTAGGTATTTAAAACGTATAAAAGTTTTATTAAATCTAAATTCACTAAACTTGTCCATACCAAAGGATATTTAAATGACTTATATGGATCACTTGGATATTTAATTATCGTAAAATAAAAAAAATACTTAATACGAAAAAAATTGGCTACTAAAATTAATCACACTCTACGATTGAAAAAGAAATCATATTACTTAATTAATTTAATTTGGTTTTATTTGTATTATAATCGTATAATATATTTAAAAATATTATTGTAATATGTATTGGCCAGTATAATTAATAATAATAATAATTAATAAACTCAATTAGTGCATTTTTTATTGAAATAGGTTAGTTTTAAACTGTAGACACATTGCTTATAAATTTTAATCATAGAGTTTTATTTTTTTGGTCAACACCATTTAGGCCAGTACAAGAGTAACAAAATTTTACCAAAATTAGCGATCACTAAGCATAGTTTAATTTTAACAATAAGTCTATACTACTTATACACCAAACGTTCCGTTGGACAAAATTAACAATACAAAAAAAAAAATGCGAATGTCTATTTTAGGCTACTATAACGTTTTATATTTTTTTTTATCTTATCTGCCTTTTGTTTTATAAATATTTAATTGGATATTCGTTTTTCAAAAAAAAAAAAAAAATACGTTTGTAATTTGTCTTTATAATACCTTTTAAAAGTCATTAACACATAGTGTGCTTTCTTCACTGGTATGCTCATCAATAGGAATAAAAACATCCACCAACACTTTGTACAACACTGTTGGACAAATATTAAAACTTTATTCACTCAAAAGCCGAGGGTAACCGTCTAGTTTTGATTCATCATTTGGTTTCTATGGATATAAATGAAGTCCGTTTAACATGAGCACTGTCGGAGTTGAAACATTTTATACGTGACGTGATTGAACATAATGTCATTGAAGTCGTTAACTAATAATACTAATTAGTAAATAATTATAACAATAATAAAAAGGTAATTGTATGTAAAAATATTGCAAATTGTTATTATAAGTCAAAAATGGGAGTTATGTACTAAAATCATTTAAAAACTTTATATGTATGTGAAAATAATGACACAACATATAAAATGTGTAACAGAAATAACTGAAAAAATGACAAAATTAATTGTAAAAACTTTTGTTTAAATAATATTTATATATATATATATATATACACTTTATTAATATCATTTAGATAACATATAGATACTTTATTTAGTATAATTTATTTACATCAAATTAGAACAAAAGTTTTGACATAGGCAATTGATTAATTAATTTATTTTGTCAGATATTTCTGGCAAACACTATCTAATCTTACATACCGTATATTTGAAATGGTTAAGTGCCTGATTTCTAGTTGATGTGATTTATTATTACATAAAATAAAGTATAATGAAGAATTGTTATTCAACTGATATTGTTATACAGACGATGTATTTTTAAATAGTGTATTTCATTATTAAATACGTACTTAATATAATTTATAAGTTACTTAAATTGTATACAATTTTACTTAAACGCTAGATATGTCACGTATGAAATAATCGTGAAAAAAGTTTAATTAATTCAATATTAGTAAAATAAATATATATATAGGTAATAAGCAGAAAAATGTATTATGATACTGCACTTTAAACAAATCGTCGCCAAATGTTAAAATCGAAAATGGCATTGGTTGTCGTAGCAAATGGCAACAGGCGGATATAACGCGGCTATAACGTAATATATGGAAACCAAAACGTATTATTAAACAATAAAAAATCAATTGATTATATAATGTGCAACAGTTAACAACTTAATAATACATTTAGAAGTTTAGATGAACAAAAATAGTTTATAATGATAACCAGCATGCTACAAGACACTATCGCAACCTTTCATTTATTGGTGCTATTTATTATTATTTAATAGAACGCACGGTATAAATATAATATAATATAATATGACCGTTTAGTCAAAAATCACAAAACTTTTAAAACTTTTATCGCTTAATCGCCCGACAGTTATATGGCCTACCGTATACCCTCTGGATTTATGAGCGAATAGACAAAACAATAAGGTATTAATCGGTACCGTTATTATTCATAATATCGGATATATCTCGAGAATATTATACGCAATATATAGAAACATAAAACATATTATTAAACATTTTATTAAACAAAAAAATCAATTGATTATGTACTGTAATAGTTGACAACTTAATAAAATAATTTCAAAGTTTGGATGCACAAAAATAGTTTATGATAATCAGTATTCATTAAAAGATAATTTCAACCATTCATTTATTAACGCTATTTATTATTATTAAATATAACGCATGGAATAAACATATTATACGACTGTTTAGTCAAAAATCACAAAACTTTTACCGCTTAATCGCTTGACAATAAATACGATCCATCGTATATACCTTCTGAATTTATGAGCGAACAGACAAAAACAATAAGGCATTAATCGGTACCGTTATTATTCATAATATCGTGTACAGACCTCGAAAATATCATCAACTTCAGTGCGCGTACAACTGCCATGCACCAGTCGGTTCATCATTAAAAAACCATAATCGTTTAAATGTTCAAAAAGTTTAAAATATATATATATAACAATATGACTTGTTCAGAACTACCGAGTTCAACCGTGTACTCGTTGTTACGCGAGTGCGTTTTATTCATAGTTCACTAAATAACAAACAAGGGACGTTTTATATTGGATTCTGATTTGGTATATAATATATTATATAATGTAATGCGTTTTATGCGACCAATTTAATAAAATATACTGCAAATATTGACCAATACGTTCGTACAGTCGAATACGTTATTGTCCCAGACATATTTCAAATCACATCACGTGTAAACGACTCGTTGAATTATGTATTATGAATATAACCGGACCATATATATTATATTATACACGTAGGCTTATTTATTAATCATTTTAAATATTGTAAAACAGATAATAATTAATATAAATATGTTTATTGCAGTTATTTTGTATATCCACAGTTAATTAAAATTAATTTAAACTGAATCAAATCGTATCATTTTCAATAAATTTAATTAAATAAACAAAAAAATCTGTAATAAAAGAATAATATGTATAATATGAATCTATATATATAGATTCATATTTTGTTAAAAACCTTTAACTTCTACATTAATTTTGGCACGAACAGCATAATGTATTCCTGAAGATTTCTTATTGCTTATTGCAAGTCAATAAGAAAGATATGTAAAATGGTGTGAAGATTCATGATGCATATAGCTAAAATTAGTCAAACATTTTTCAAGTCATGTTGTGTATAGACAATAATAAAATAAATAATGTCAAAAAACCTTTGAGTATCTATGGTTCAATTTTTTTTATTTTAAAACAAAATAATCAAAATTGTTAGAGAATAAATCCTTATTTTTTGTTTAAATATATAATTTAATCAAAATTTGAACTTAAGACTTAAAAAATTGTTGATTGTACTAGTGATATTTTTAAATTTCTGTAGGAACGCTTTAATATTGTAGATACAAGTTATTATGAAAAAGATTTTTTTAATCGCCAATTTATTTAAATATTAAAATTGAAAATTGTATGAATTTTAACTTCAGAATAATCACCAAATGTTCGTAATTTTAAAAGATTTTGTTTATGAATTACAACAGAAAAACAAATTTAATTTTTTTCAAAAACTGATATAGTAAAAATAAACCTATAAGAATATACCTTTCTAAATTTTCTTGTTATTGTTGTTATTTTTTTTTTTTTTATTAATTTTTTTTCTGAAATATTGTTCAAATCTGCAAATTTGTTACCAAAAATTACCATGAAATTCTTTTTCCAAAAAATGAAAACAAACGTACCATTATTAATCATTACATTCATTGCTCCAAATTCAAACAATGCTCTCGGTTCAGTCATTATGAACATCATAAAGTAGACAAAAATATTGATACACTATTAATTTTTTTATATATTTTAATATATTTTGCTTCATGATTAGGCTAACATAAGTAAAACTATAAGATAAAGTGATCTTTTCTGCGTGTTTAGGTAAGCATAAAATCACATTTGTCTTATCTTTTTCTCAACCACTAATAAAATGACATTTCACTGCTATACATCAGATAATCATAAGATTAATACTCGCTATTCGATCAACATTATCCTCGTAAATGGTGTACAAAGAATTTTCAAAACAAATGGAACAGTAAACTCCATTTCTACCATTCCTCCCATAATTATTAATCAAATAGTTTGTATATACATTTATTTTTGATAACAAAACCTGCCAAATCGTTAAGATTATATCATAATTAAGACCCACAAACTTCATTATAAGCAGCACTTGGTTAACGATTTTTGTGTCTAGGTACATGGAAGTAAAAAATGTAAAAGTAAAAAGTAAAAAAAAGTAATGTAAATGTGTTCATTAGAAAAAATAAAAGTTTAACACCAATCAAATAAAATTAAATCTACCTCGACTAAAGTTAGTAATAAATTACACACATAAAGTTTTACTAAAATGTATGCATGTAAACTTATACAATATGTAGATAAATTAATTTTATAGATAATAGTATAGTATAATACTAAATAAATCTAAACGTTACCACCTCATGTAAATGTGAATAATAAAGCTTAATAAACTTATTTGCACTTACACACCGATAATCCATTTCATCGAAAAATTACACATTTGTATTTAGCGTACTTCATAATTACAAGTTTTGTGCACTGTATTTTAACATTTTATATATCAGTAATTAAAAACTGTGTTTTTTTACCGCAGCTTTAAATTTGTTAGATAAATCGGAAAAGTTTCAAAAATTATAAAAACGAGAAAATAATAAACATTTGTTATGATAAAATATTTTTTCAACGTGGAATTCGATTCATGTATCATAATAATAATCGTCTATTTTATACCTGTAACATTAAAGTATACTATCTGAATAACCCAACTTTGTTCTGGAAAGAATAAGACTGTTATTTTGGTTTAAGTGTACCTCAGTTAACGGGCATTTCGGTGGCGGTGTAACTCCGCTTCGTAGACGAATTCAACCGAGATGGACAATCCGCCTGCGGTGAATTAGATATAGCGTTTGTTGTTTGTCGGCTTAAGTGTAATAACTTCACAAGCAAATCGGTTTAGGTTTACCTCCAGTCGGGAAAATGAACAACAAATGTAATCAACGAACATTTTAAACGGGGTCGAGGCTTTGATTTCAAAGAACATTTTTTTAAATAGTCATTGTAGAAAAACTGGGCACATAGGTATATTTCTATTTTGTCCTGGAACAAGATTTGTGTTTATAAAACTTGTTCCAAACGGTGTGCTCTTTAAATTAAAAAAAAAAAATATTGACTATTGGATAAGCAGTTCCAAGGCTAACACGTGATAAACATACTAAGCTTGATATCCAATTTCCACGTTAGGGGTTAAATTTATCAAAATTCTTTCTTAGTATTTGCTCTTTGTTATATAAGGAACAATAGTTGCAAAATATATTTAAATAGTTCAAAATTTCATGTTTCTAATCCCAATAATATTGGCTATAAGTTTTATATTTTTTAACATAATCATGTTAAATTGTTAATAAACCTTTTTAGGTTAAATTTTGTCAACTAAAATAAAAATGTGATTGAAGAACACCAAAATCGAATTTGAGACATTCATGAATTTCCAGAGATAAGTGGAGCTTATATTTGTGTCATATAAATTCACTCAATATTATGTTGAACTATATTACTATAGAATTCTATAATAATATAATAGGTATATAATAATAATACTATTAGAATCAATATTACTATGAACTATTATATTTTTATTGAACTATAAATCGAATCGGTGGCTTTGTTTTATATACCGTAGTCCTATATACTCAAAGTATTAATATTTAAAAGATATGTATTTGGTTATAAAAAATTGCAAAAATGTGGCATACATAGTATATTTTCTAATTATTAGTTTTAAATATATAAAACAAATTATGTCAACAAAATATAATATAACAATCCACCATCCTTCTTCAATAACTTAAAGATTATAATCTATATTGTATAGTTCTAAGAGTAGCAATTGAAAAAAAATCTAATTAAAAACTACTCATGGCATAGGTAATCATAAAAAATAAAGTGAATTTCCTTATTCTTAATCCTTATTAGCTTGGTAAAAAAGTTTATAGATTGCATTAATAAAATTTATATTTAAAACAACCTATTATGGATTTTAAATTAGTTTTTAAATATAAGATAGTATAATATCCAGGTAGCTAATTAACTATTTTTTCTGTAAAATAATTTACAAAAAAAAAATGTGTTTAAAATGTAATTAAAACATAAATAAATAAAACTAGTTCATAAACTAATAATAGTTTCTACTTTCTATATGTTAGGTGGGATATTATATTTAATTCGATTCCAGACAACTAACTTTTTACAATGAAACTTTATATCACAAATTCCCAACTCTGAAATTCTGAACATTTGAATTAGAGCTTGAATTACGACTATTTTTATTAACAGAATATGCATTTTACTAATTACTGAAAAATGATATAATCTAAATAAATATCTTGTGGTAATAAAAGTTTTGAAAAAGTTGAGATAACCACCTTTCACGTCCCATCAATATTTGTACAATAATGAAAAATTAAAGTTATTTACAATCACAGAGATAAATAATATGTAAGTTAAAAGTATAATACTCAGAACATTTAATATTAGTTTTAGATTTTAAATGGAACAGTGAAGCTATTTGCTTATAAATGTGTTTTTTTATTTTTTATTGAAAATTGACTTGTTGTTTATTAGAGAGTCACAAAATCCTATCGAATATAATTATATGTCTGTAATCATAACCTCTGGATATTTATATAATAACTGTATGATAAAAATACCAATTTTGATACTTATTGAGTTGAAGATGGTTAAACAAAATGTTGATCTTAATTGTTTGTAGATCTTTGAATTTTTATTTAGTTAATTGGTTTATTAAAATAAGAAATAGTAATAAATACATTTATATGGTATTAATCTTAAATTTTAAAAGATTTAGTAAATGAGGAAAAAAATATATATATATATTAATACAAGTTACAATATTTATTTTTATTTATTTAGTTTATTAAATAATTTTACTTTTGTTTTCGTAAAGCTTAAAAATATAGATTATAAGCTAAAGATTTATACATTATACATATAAAACATAAGTTTTATTTAAATTTAAATTAATAAAATCAATATATTGCTTATTGTTTTTGCTAATGTTTTTAAACAATTATATTTTGCTCTTTAAATAAAAAAAAAGTTTGGTTATAAATAAGGTTATTAATTTTAATATTTTTGACTAGAACTTAATTTAAATAGGTTTAAAATATTTTTTAATTAATTATAAATTCAAAACTATTCATCTTATACATACCGAGTTACAATTGTTTTATACAGAAGAATAATCCAAGTTTTAAGTTGTTCTATATAGACGAGAATATCGAAACTTATGGTAATTTTAAAAGGTCATTTTTCTATATTCTAAGAGTGAGGAAAACGTACCAAAAAAAGTGTGGAATAAATGAAGAAATTCTAGCAAGCGCTCGGTTTTAACCCAGCTTAGGCTCAAAATCGCTTTTCGAATGCAACGATTTATCATTGTTTTCAAATTTAATATCACTACAGAAACTGACACCTGACTCAGTGGTACGCAACCAACATTAGTATAAGCGTTATTATTATTTTTATTTGAACAAATATCATTACGTTAAGATTATTACCATTTGGGAATTAAGATAAGCAATACAATATCAACAATTCAACAACAAAAATAAAGATAAATTATTACACAGGTTCAAAGCTTATGACACAAACTAATTGTACGTTTTAATAATTTAGTAAAATATAAGTTGTGTAAAACAAAACAAATAATTTAATTCAAATTTAAATATTTACAAGATACTTTAAATTAAAATAGTTACTAATCATCATGAGCCTTATTATAAAACTTTCAGTGCATTTTTTAATTTAGTAAACCAGGTGAAATTTGTGTTGCCCAGTGAAAATATTGTGTCACTCATTTGACTGTATTTTTAAAGACTAGGCGACTCATAGTTTATAAAAAATAAAATAATTATGTAATGATAACAATAAATTTTTAGGTAGGTACATTCATTATAATAATGGTCATATTATTGATATTAAATACAAAACACATTTATCCTAGACCAGCAGTGGCTAAGTTTTTAAGAACAAAGGAACGACGTTACAAACTTCTAAACCAATAAATAAATAAAAATCAAAAATCGTTCATTCATCAAAAAGTTTTTTGAAAACTAATTAAGTTAGTAATATTGTTAAGTCTAAATATAATTTTGTAACATTTTTTTCAATTTATAGAGTAAACAAGTGATCATTATACAAATATTAAAAATGTTAATAATTAGATTATATAACTTAATAATATTATGTATTATATCTTTCTTGAAATTACATCTTCTTTTAAATAAATTATGACTTTTTATAACTTTTACCTACCATTTACATTTGAGAATTAAGATTTATTTTTAATAATTTATTATAAGGGCTGAGCATGAAATAGTTTTTTACTATATTTGACTATTTATTTTAAGAAAAAAATTTTTGACACTCAGTGAAAATACCTTAAAAAATGCACCGAACACTTTAAACTATCATACAATTAGTATACCGTAGTGCGTATCACATATAGCAAAACTTTTTTTTTTATTCTATACTTTAGATCCATTTCATGAATTTTGATTTTTTTACCAATTTTCTCTGAATATTATAAGTATCAAAAAAAAAAAAGAAAAAATACTCTCAATTCTTAAATAAACCATAACTTTTTGCTGTTTATACATAATCATTAAACGTCGAATCTAGGACATTTTCAATATAATTCATCTCCAACTATAACTGAATAATTTCTAAAAAAATATTGATATGGTTCGAAATATATTTACATGCATTTCACATATTTTGGCAGTAAATCTATGAACCTTCCGCTTGAATTAATAACTGATATATTCTGGAGCTGTCCGTTACCGCTCAATAAAAATGAATTTATCAACCTTACGAGACAGCTCTCGAAAATTTGTGTTACAACTATAGCTAACAGAATAATATTATAAATCCAATCGAACTAAAACAAGTATCTAACAAACTGGCACGTGCAGTATAAAAAATTTAATTTTACAAAATATAACGACTTATTTAAAACCCACTTATCACGGTAATGCAGTTTTAATAAGTGGTAATATATTATGATTTTATGAATCCCGGACGAAAAGTTTGAGGACAAAAAGTCTATTTTGAAAAAAGTTGGAAAAATAGTACAGATTCATTTTTTTATTGTTGGACAAAAAGTCCAAGCAGCATTTTTCTTAAAAAAAAAAAAAAATAGAAATAATAATAATTTATAATACTAATAACTAATAATTTAAAATAAGTCAATATAAACATGTTTTAAAAAATAGTCAATACATTTAATATAAATTACGTTTTCTTAAACAATGGCCTATACGATTTAAAAAATGTTGTACAATCAACTCATTATGACTAATTTTTACACATAAATATTGTAATTTTATACTTTTTTCTAGCCCGTAATTTTTCTCACGAGTCCCATGTCATATAATGCTGTTTTTGCTTTATCTACCCCCCCTTCCTCTCGAAATTTGATAATCAGCTTCTAAATTGTTGGATGGCTATACCCAATTAAATGCGCAAACCTATTGTTCCAGCTTTAGACATACAACCGCCATAATCATATATAAACAGATAGATGACTACTTACTCAACTATAGTGGAATTCCCTTGTATTTTTGTTGAGGTCACTCTACACCACGTATGTTTCGTAATGTTTTGTACAAAAGGTATACACACTATTGTGTAAAAATATTTTTTTAGTATGGTTTGACTTTGAAATTTTGATTTTGGGGTACCAGGCTCATAGACCTATGGGCTGTTCACGAAAACATATGTACAACAATTTAATAAAAAAATCGATATCCAGCTCCCTACCTATTAATTACATTAATTGATGAAATTTTATGAAATACCTATATACAATATAATATAATTATAAATAAAAATTTAATAGAATATTTTATATTTTCGGACTTTTGTATGACAAAAAAATGTGCTTGTACTTTTTGTCCGACAATAAAAAATGAATCCGAATTTTTGTTCAACTTTTTTTTAAAATGGACTTTTTGACCAATAATGGACTTATATATAGATATACTTTTTAATTAAGTTTAAAATCGTTTGTAAACATATTGAACAGTTTAAAATTTATTTTTATTTCTGTTGAGAGTTTCAAACTATCTATTAATTTGATACGTCTTAATCGATCTATTTTATAATTCAATAAATTAAGATTAAATCTATCTTTTTAAACAAGAATTAAAGGTCACTAATAAATGAATAGCTATTTGTACAACAATTATAGTAATATGTCAGCATAAAATATTTTGTCAATTACACTAGTTCCTAGTATATTGCATTTGAGTTCAAATAATCTGCACAACTATTAAAAATGGCATTATCTAAATATCATACCTACACAAATCCAAAGTAATTATAATATATTATTATTATTAACATCAAACAAATTATATAACTATAATTAGTTGATTAATAGATGTTAGTCGATAAAATAAATGTGTTGAATGTATGAATAGCAGCACTGTTAATATTATTTCTGACGAGGTAGCAGATTGATCCCTATGTCCCACTATAAACTATTATCTAAATTAATTTCCTTTATTTTCAAACCTTCTTTGGTACTAAAAATACCTGTTTCAATACAAAACACGGCTAAAATTAATCGTTTGATGTTCTTTGCTCTCTAGATTCATTAAAAAAAACAACCATTCTATAGAACCAGATATAATTTCTGCTCATTTAGTTATACTTCTACCGTTTGTCGTAGTTTTATTCTCTCATTCTTCTTTTTTGACGCTGCTAAAATAAAGGAGTCTATCCTGTTTTGTGAAAAATCTACTCGACTACTCCTATCCTTAAATCTGGTGACCCAACTGATGTTTTGAACTATAGGCTCATCTATATCCTATATCTGGCTAAACTTTTTGAACTTCTTATATTCATGTATCAAGAGCAGTCTCAACCTCAAATTATTGATAGTAGTCAGCGCATAGATTTTAACCTGGAAATCAGACATTATGAGTAGATTAGTCTTCTCGTAATAAACACTAGATAATCTCGAAGTTGATTCCCAAGTTAATTCTGTATTCACTGATTTAAGGAAATCCACTGTTGACCACAGTCATCTAATAAATACTCTAGGTAATCTTGGTAATTGTGATCCCATACTCTCCTGGATTGCGTCTACCTTGCTACGCAAAGACAATTTGTCTCCATCAATGATATCATTATCATACCATGTGGTATAGCCAACCATGGCCTTCTTAACACTATTCTCATAATCTAATTTGTACACTTATTATTGTATTGTATTCCTTTTTCGAAAGTCCTTTTATTTGCCAATGATATTAAACTGTACTTAAAAATAGACTTTTTAACTTTAATCTGACCTCGATGCTTTCTATGAATATAATTATTATTGCCCACAGTTAAATTTTCAGCTTTCAATTTGTAATTTGTAATTTCTATATTCTTGATAGGTGCCATACTTATTTTTAATCAAACTTTGCCTGAATAATTAATTATTGTTAAAGTGTTAATAAATTAAATAAATACAAATTTTCAAAAAACCCTCTATTTGATTTTACTGAACACATGTAACTATAACAAATGATAGGTCATATTATTTCGAACAACATACGATGTAATAAGTTATAATATATATGAATATTATATATATATAATTAAAGTAGGTAAATAATTTACTTTGAAATTGTTTTTTATTTACACATCTTAAATACATCACATTTATATTTCTATGTAAAAAATAAATGTTAATTGCGCAATATAATTTGCAAATAAATACTAATTACTTGTGTTTAATATGTCAAAAAAATAAATCGCATCTAAATATGAGTTAAAATCTTAATTGTTTTTCTCAAAACAGTTTAAATGTTGTCATTTTTCAATATACTTGTACTTATCTTGGATTTCCAAGAAAATAAACTTCTCAACCAAATGCACACGGGAAATAAATATTTATATAGCTGTTTTAAGCCGTTAACTCGACCGGAAACTCCAATGGATATCCCATCATAATAAACATTTGCATCAATAGTAGAGTAGTACAGCCTAAATCCCGTGGGACGTTTTATATATCTAAATATTGTATGACGACTGGTATTACCTGGATCGTAGTCCATGCCCACGTGCATTTCAGCCATTTTCGTATGCGTGATGTCTTTATGCGAAGCCAAGAACAACACCACTTCTCGTTTTTCATTTTTGATCGGCACAATGTCCAGCAAACACCAAAACGGGGATCCTAAACAAAGAAAACAAAATTGATTTACAAGTACACGACAAAATGTTATTTCCGTATCGAAACAGACAAATAGACGGTAAACCCGACGAATCATTTTCGTTAAACGCGTGCAAATATTTCATCACTACCATTGTTCTGTCCGAGTCAATCTGTGGCAGTATAGATGAGGTACCTTTCCTGTTTGTTTTTTTCTGCTCCGTACGCATTTATCTTATACCAATAAAACCATATTTCTTTGCCTGACCATTGATCATGCGTCATATAAAGTTTGTTCAAAAGAATAATTTTTGAAATTAAACTAATTTAATTTTTTTTTTTAAACGCGGGAAAGATTGTTGATCGTAATAATTTATGTAGGTTGACGTGATTCACTCAATCACCAGGGATTTAGTCATTAACTTTAAAAGTATTTTTTTAGTATCAAGTTTTCAAGATTTAAAAAATTAATATAATTTATTATAAACGTAATACAATTGTTCATAGAGTTGATTGTTGTACGAGTTCGTGGTTTAACGACACCGCATTTGTCTAACAGAAGAATAATTAATTCATAAATCATAATTTGTTGAATCGTTTTTGATGACAATTTTTGTTATTTTATCTTTGTGCATGAATTTATATCATGAGAATGAGATACGTTTGTAAATCCCATAACGGTTGTTCCTTGGAGAATAATGTTCCAATAACCAAAAAAATACCCCATACAAAATCCTCTTTTTCTCTTTTTATTCGAATTAACATAATATTATGGTTAAGGGATCTACTTTAATAATAAAAAAAAATAAAATCCTTAAAATAACTTGAATTATAAAAAAAGTTTTATTTTTTATTATTATTAATAAGTCGGTGTGTAATGTACAGTCAAATATTTAAATAATTCTTCTCTTAGTGCAGATTTGTCATTACGATGTTCTCCGAATGCGTCGATCCCAATTGACTTTCGCCAATCAAAGGCCGCGAAAAATCATTTTTGAAGCGAACTTGTCACCAAAGACATTACTTAGTAAAAATTAAATATAATATACAGCGGAAACGAGTCGTGTGTTAACGGGATAATGATTTTGGTATTAAAATTCAAACTAATATATTATTTTAAATTATTTAGCGACACTGTCTACACATATGTATATAGTGCAAATGTACGATAAAACAAAAAAGATGTGTTCTATTTTGAGGGTGTAAAAAATGGAACATTAAATTATTACATCTCTCGGTTATCAAGAAAAACGAATATATAATATTATGTTATATTATATACGTTATATATTGTTATACGATTGAAAAGGCGGAAACATCTGTAAATTATTTCACTCCGTGTAAACGTCCGACTTTTATGCCGTCAGTATCGCTGCTTATTACCATTATTATTATTTTTTTTTCGTCGTTGATTTATTCAGCAAACAACAGAGAACGTTTCTAATGACTTTATCGTTCATTTACCAGTAAATCCTTTGTTGCTGCGACGTGCGATGCTGACGACGATGGCGAGTACCAAATGTATACCAAAAGTACTTTTATTGTGTCTCCACGTCACCGCCACTACTGTCAATTATTTAGAATTTTTTTTATTCTCATTTTCGTTTCGTTTTTTATACACAAGCAAATTCCCAAATCTACAACAAAACTATAATATACATAGCTATACGTAATATAATGATACGTAGAGACAGTGGTTTTTTTTTTTTTAAATAATATTATTTTATTTTCAACAAAAATGTAGCTAATAATTAGTGGCTGACAAGGCGATAACAAAGACACGAAGATAGTAAAAACAAAGAAAGGAAGTTCGATAATTATTACGAAAAAAACTTTTAAAAACCACGATATCCTGTCGACATTTTTAATATTAATTTTTTTATATAACTTCTGTACTTTATTAATTACCATTGCAAATGAAATACAATCCGAAATAACTGTCCAATTATTATTTCAAAATTTAATGAAAATGGCAAGCGTATAAATTGTTTATCGTAAATATATTAAGTAATCAATACATTTTTTGATTATCTATAAATTATAAAAAGTAGATATATTTTTCCATAATAGTATACAGTTAATAGTTAAGTTAATAGCTTAAAAAAAAATTTAAACGACCACTGAATGGGATATGATCTTGAAAATAGAATAAAAATATAAATAAAGTAATGGTATACTTATCAACGTTAAATATTATTATAGACAGTAGTTCTTGAACTAGATACGACTCAAGCAAATGAATTCATGTCTATGACAATTTAAGAGTATATCTCAGAATGACTGTAATGAAGATTATATGGCTTTTAATGCATTTAATTTACTGCCCTGCTTATATCACAAAGACACATAATAAGATAATAAGACACTGAACAAACTATGATTTAATATACACATATATAAGTACCTGTAAATATAAATTTAAACATTAACATAATTTATATTTGAATATATAGAGTATCTTTATAATAAATAAATAAATAGATAGGTACTGAAAAATTATGACTTTGAGTAGGGTCCTTTATATAGTACAAATATATAATGCTCTAATACATTATATTCACGGGCAATGCATTTACACAACATTAATTTTTGTGCCATACAAATTGTAAATACGTGCTAATAAAAATATAACTATTTTTTTCCATTACTAAGACATGTAAAATGTTTCAATTCAATATTCTCTCATATTTACATTACTAACAATGATATTAAAATGAAAAATTCATAGTAAGTATATAATATGTTTCTTGAAATTTCTTCAAATTCAACAACTCGTTCAAAAGAAAATATATTTATATTCCCTGTAACTAAGACTTGTTAAAAATTTTCCAATTATTAAAAAGATTTAAATATTGAAAATGTCTTATAAACCAATACAATATTACTACTAACAAGTAATTACTTACTACTTTGTAATGTATAGCATAATAGTTAGGTATCTACTAAAAGTAAATTAATTATTTAACATTATTATATTTTATATTATAGTTTAAGGTCTATCAATTTATTATGAAGAAGTAATGAACGTTTATTATACCTGTTCATTTATTATATAATTAAAATATAACGAACATTAATGGTATGACTTATTACAACGTAATAAACTAAATTGAACGTCTGTAATTGTTGTTATTTAATTTTTCCAATAATATGTTTGGATATTTTAGTCATTAAGTATGTTAAATATTTAATTGCATTTATTAAAAAAAAATATTTCAGTGATTGTGTATATATATATATATTATAAAAATATAATGTCATATAAACCTTATCAAAATATAAACACGAAGTATTTAAAATTTTATTTTCCCCTAAAATTAATCATTTTTATAGTAGTTGTCATTTTTTTGTTAGAAGTATCTAACAAATATATATTAAAAACTTAATAACTAATTGACAAATGAGAAAGTGATAACTTTGAAATTTTAAATAATCCATCTTCTTAAAGCATTGACAAAAACTAATTATCTAAATTAATAGTATAAATTGGATGGTAAATAATAATTGAAAAAATTAATTAGAACAAATAAATGAGCTAAATATAATGAATATAATAGGTACGTCTATATTTTTGGCATAATTTTTAACTGCGGATAATTAACTCTTGAAAATATATAATTGAATATATCATTACATAATAGTATAAATCAATATATGTTTATTTAAACACAAGTATAATCACTATGTTATTTAAATCCGCAGTTAGAAATTGTGTGACTTATTCAAAATAAAAAATGATATCCACAATAATAAGAAAATAATGTATTACTTTAATACGTCATTTGACACAGTTTACGCCTACAGAGTAAGAATAACAATGATATTCTGCAATATCGATAGATGGTATCTCAATTGCTATAGAAGTAAGGTTAAAAAAGTTTTCTTTTCTATAGATGAGTAAAAAATAGGTTTTCAGATGGGAAATTGTCCACGGGATCACCATTGTTACATCAGGTCAATTCTACCTAACTCCACAATTTAAAACCTGCAAAGTTTAGTTTTTGGGTTTCTTATAAAACATATTATTCGAAAGTATTACGATGTATAATATGCTTCACTTTATGTCATTAGGATTTAGTCCATTTCATCAATAATATATAACGTATACTATTTGTATAAAATTAACAGAACTAAAATCACGGTCTTATTAAAAAACAATAATTATTTGGACGCAACACCAACAATTTAAACGATAAATATACTGCTATTTTTAATTGTGTAATTATTACTTATGGAACAATTGAAATGTTATTTTGTTACAATAAAGTTTTTTAACTTCTGGAACATTTAAAATAACTTAATGAAAATATGCGTCTTTGATTTTCCTTAAATACTGATTTGGTTACAAATACAGCTGCTAAATTGTACTTTTTAGGTTTCTAAACATAAATTCAGAACACCTTTTATTCAAGTTATGTCCAGTCCGTTAGTTACCAGCATATAGTTACAATTGTTAATATTAAAATATTTATTATCCGTAGTTAATGTACATAAATCATATATGGAACTAAAGTTTATGACGATTTTATTAAAATGCGTTTAAAAACCGAAACTTAGCACGCGCAAGAAATGAGCTTTCCTAACTTATTTTTTAATAACTTTATATGAACGCTGATTTATTTTTTACCTTATAAAAGAACAAAAGAACTTTAATATTTTTATTTCTTATTAATACAATTTAATTTATATCTCTTTTCACTTTTTTATATAATTAAAATTACAATTCAAAAATAGATCAGCCATAATCATTCAACTTGAATATTAATAATGGTATAGGTATTGATTTTTAAGCTTTAATATTGTACTTTTATTCGTATTATCGGAATTTTTTAATATATACTTGAGTCATATTAATAAGTATTAATATTCTTAATAAATATTAATTTTCAACTCTTAAGACTTGCATTGTCTAAGTATATTTATAGCTGTATGTATGTGTCATTTTATTTGTAGAGGAAATCTTTGTTAGCTCAATTTACACCCCATTACTGCAGTTTGTAGCTTTTTGTCCTTTTTTTATAATACGCTTTTTATTGACCGCTTAACCTCAAACTGGTCCATGACCAAAAATACTTTATAATGAACCTTTGCGTCCTCACATTTGGTATGTTTCACACTAATCCTTATATTCATTTGTCCCAAATATTTAGGTTACTCACCCTACTCAGAATTGGATTACGTTAAATAAAGTACGATGGGCAGAATTACGAAAAACGGGGTTTTAAAATTACAGAAAAAATGTTATTTTTTAATAATAACTTTAATAACTCAGTTAGTATCACGAGCAAAAAATTATAAATTCCTAGTGTGGCAGGTGAAATGTTCAACTCAAAATAATGTATAATATGTAGCCATGAGACATAATTATTTTTAGTTTACATAGATTATAAAATATTTTGAACAATTTTCTTAAGAAATATTGTTTTACATAAAACAAATTTTACATATAGAAAATCCATATATTTATATTTTAAAAAATTTGAATATTTTGATTTAAAATAATGTAAACGTTAAAATATCTGTGTGGTTTACATTTGAATTGAAAAGCATTTACAAATCATAATTCCAATCTATTGAAATTCAACCATTGTGCATAAATATTAAAATGCATTATTTAAAAGATTATACTTGATAAATGGTTTAGTTGGGTATAATAGTAACCCCAATCTTATTTAAATCTTATAATTCTCCTAATTAAAAATACAACACAATTCCGTAAAGTTCCATTTCTGGATGGTTTCTTCAAACAAGACTTCAGTTAAATAACAGCTTGTGTAATGTTATATAATAAATAATAATTAATAGAAAAAAAAACACAAGTTTTAAATGAATTATTTGAGTATTCTATAATATTATATAGAACTTTTAAATTTTAATAAATATATTATAATGCTTCAGAATATTTAATTTAAAATTGAGATCGTTAAAACGTAAATAAACAATCAGTCGAAAATTAGAATAGGTGCTTAAAATTAACTACTTAGGTTTTTAACAATATGAAAACAAAAGTAGTGTAATAAAATACAATGAGATTAATCGGGTTTCCGTAACGGGAATATTATCAACTAATAATATACATTTAACGTTATCGGTCTTAACTTTTCACCGGAAATTAAGTGTTGTGTTCAATTGATGTGGCTTTAATGTCCTGTGTATTTTTCGTTTAATCGAAAGTTTTCAACGCAAATGATTCTTTGTGATAAAATTCATGGCTGTTATACACACAACTCTTAAAATAATTATCTTCAGTCCGTTAGACCATGATAATCACACCAATTATTATACAACGATGTACACGTATAATTTCAGTGATCTGCGTCAACGAAAAGGAAGATTATTTTTTTTTTTTAAATTTATTTTGTACATTTAAACGACTGGCATAATATATTAAAATGAACCTCAATTTAGTGTAATAGAACATCGTCTTTTTTTAGTTTTTAACTTTATACGCGAGGAAAAAGTACACTATAATTGAATGCTTAAAATAATATTATTCGATCGCCAATGTGTACGATAGGTACCTATACACATAGTATTATTATTTATCCGCATAGTCATCACGATGTACCGTATTACAATAAAATAGTTTGAACGTTCTCCTGGAGGTTATATATTGATTGTTGTTGAGTAGCAAGAGTAAGTATATATACAACTAAAATATCGGTTTCGGGTATCTCTTAACCGTTATCACTTAATGTGCCGGTCATATATTTACACAGTACCTACAAATTTAAAAAGCTGAACAGCTCTAAACGGAATCCAAATTTCATTTCCTTTAACTCGACGCGATAGTCGTGTATTTCTATTATGCATTTGAAAGCGACAATAAATATTATCACAATATTTGAAAAACGCTTCCGATCGGAAATAATTGAAACTGTGTGATACACATAAATTATTACGATACATACATACCTAGGTATTATTTTATTTACACTCTATTGGTTTTTAATGTGTTTAGATATGAACGATTTTCGACAAAAACAGAAATACAACATTCGAAGTAAAAGTAATTTTGGGAAAATCTATCGAACTGTCTTGTTATTTACAGTACATTTTAAAACTCATGGATACGTGATTAGACTCTGCTGGTTGGTCTATTGAGTGACCGCCGGCGAGTAAACAATTTTAGACTAGGTAAGTAGTTTTTTCCATAAAACGAATACGTTTTACCGGTACAGTGCACATAATACCACAATCATACAAAACGACAATATAATTTTATATTAACCACATATTGTTACGATTATAATATTTTTGAAAATAAATTAGTAAAGATATCAATGAGATAAACATTTCGCAATTTATCGAGCACTAAAATATTAAAAACCTGCATCTATGCCATGCTATGCACAGTTATATCATAATATAGTAGAATTATTAATTTTAATAATATTATGTATAATATCTATGTAAAATTATATTTCTTTCCGTGCAAGAGAGTTCAATATTTATATAAAAGTTGTAACTTTAAATTGTAAATTCAATTTATTCATAAGTTAAATAAATTCAAAATACTAAAGCAGCTGCGACCCAGGCGAATTTTTAAGCGATAACTTACGAGTTCAAAAATATTTACAGTAATATCATGCGTGATGTAATTTATTATTTTTATATTTCTATATTTATTAAAACTTTTTTAAGATATTACTTTCATTTATCAATTAAAATGGCATTATAGTTATTTTAATTCATCAATCATTTTAATTAATAAATGATTCAATGTAAATAAATAACAGTTGAGTTTTGCAACTTAATAAATCTAAGTCATTTTAAAATAAAGATCGTTATTATGCTTTAAACTAATAGGTGAACATTTATTTATAAAAAAGAAGATTTTAGATTGCTTGTAATTTTCATTAAATATTAGTATATTACTATAAACACAAAAAAGAAGATATTATGTAGATAATGTTTTTAAGAAATATAAACAGTCACCTATTTATAGAATACATATTAAATTAATAATTATTTGTTAAAATACAAAAAAATATTTTTAGTTTTAAAGTAACATTAATAATAAGTACTTAATTTCAAAGGTATACCAACAAAAAAGATTTGTATGTTTAAAAAATGATTTAAATTAACATTTTTTTTTTTGACTATTCTTAATTAATTAAGTTACATAGGTATTTAAAATTTAAGAAACTTCAAAGCCTTTATATTTTAGGAATCTCTAACCACATTCAATCATAATTATATTACTTTTATAATAATAACTTTACATTTTCTGTTGAATAATTTATTCTTTGTGTATAATAAATAAGAATTTGATTCAATTAAAATTAAAAACTAACAATTCTTCTAATCGTGTAAAAAAAAATACCTTAAAAACATTATTTTTGAAATATTTTACATTTTTAATTTTGTAATAAATTAATATCAATGAATATTATATATATATATATATATATAATAATGATGTAATAAGTTCAAATCATATAATTTAAAAACAAAAAAAAAATATAACTTTCCAACGAATTGTACGTAAATATTAAGTTAAATATTAGTACCTAGTGTATAACAAGAGATAAATGTAAATATTATATAATATCTTCCAGTTGAATAATACTGTGTAAACGTATGTGCCTATTTAGTAAATAAGTTTTTTTAAAAATAACAATGCTCCATAGCAATTTGTTTCAAGGATAAATAACCATGTTCCAAGAAATGGTAATTAAAACTATTCAGTGTAGTAATTCGAAAATTTTATTCTGGAAATTGGAAATTGAGCCATTGACGTATATGACATTAACATGATTTCATATAAACGTAATATTATTTTCATCTTGTATTTTATTCCAAAAAATAAAAAAAAAAATTGTATAATAATAATTTCGTCATAATGTAATAAAAATATTGAAACAAATATTTTAAATTCAAACGATATTAACACGATTTTTTTATATTTTTATAATAGTTGTCGACATATTAAACATAGCACGTACATTTTTTTTGTTTTTTTTTTTCATTTTCAATTAATACAATTACTCAAGTTGTTCTACTTAATTAATATAGTGTTAATGGAAATAACGGCCAGTGCAAAAACGACAAAATATTGGCCTAACGCGTATAATGGAGTGGGCAGTAAACAATCAATCCCGTCCTGTGCCGGGTCAACCGACCTAATGGACAATATTTTTATGGAAAATCATAAAACAACATTTTTTACTCTTCGGTTTGTAGAAACTAAAGATTATCATCTGCATACGACCACATCGTTTTTAATCCATTTTTTTCTAAATAAACTAGCAAATGTTTTTCTACATACCCAGAGCGATTGAATAAAAAGACTAAGGTGTTAACTTAACGATGAAGTGCATATTTCTTCAACCGACAGAGGTCCTTTTAGGGACAGTACATAATATAAAATAAGCAAAACTATGAATATTTTAGTATTTAAATTTCGTATATATTGTTTTCGATAAAATGGGGAAATAACTAGATGAATATAAGCATTAGCACCAGGGTTTCATTTTCAAAAAAAAAAACCTTGACCATCTTTTGGTTAACCAAAATCCGATTTGATCTTTTTCGGATTCGACGATTTATCATTTCTTTCAATTTAAAAGATACCAGCTCAACTAGAGTATCAGCACTTTATTTTATTGAAAGACAAGTTTATGCTTCCTCTCTACCACCAGTTGACTAAAGGGAATTTGATTTATTATATCATATACTATAATAATATGAGACGTATGTAAATAAAATCTTTTAGATAAAAAAAAAAAATAAAAAAAAATGCTCACTATAACATATTATTCGCTGAAAACAAATCAAACATTTTTCCAACTGAACTGGTTAAACTTAATTTATCGGTAACACGTACAATATTTTTTTTTACGTTTCCATTACGAAATTACTCATACATATACTATACTTTAACACTCAAACAATGACGAGGTACTTAATTCAAATAAAATACATAACATACATTTACATAATTAATGCAAGTAAATGTTTTATATTTATGTAGAATCTATACATGGTAACACACAGCTTATATTATATTAACTGATGCAACATAATTTAATTGCATAACATGCATATGTAAATATTATTTAATTTAAAGGTAATTAAATCTAGTTAATAAATCATTGCCAAAAATGTACATATATTGAAATACTTTTTTAAAAAAAACTAATCAAAACATAAACTGAAAATTACATATAATTATCTTTGTTTAATTATGGTGACATTATTATTTAAAATTTACACGACAAGCATTTATTGTATAAATAATTTTTGGTGTGATTTCGTTATTTATATGTTATTAATTAGTATTATTGATGAAAAAAATTGTAACGTGATAAATTTTAAGATAATGTGAGTGAACAAACAGAATAATAAAAAAAAGGTTTGATTTAACGTACACCGAAATCTTATATAGTCATGATTTTCAACAATTTTATTAAATCTACCAATAACAAATATAGTCAATAAAATATATCAAGTTATTTAAAAAAATTGTTTATCTATTTTTTTTTTATTTTTAAAATTCATGTTTATTATACGCATTTATTTCGTTTTAAAAGCACTTAAAATTAATGAAACTATTTAAACGAAAAAAAATAATAGTTATTGCAGAGATATATCCTCGAAATCGATTTTTTAAGTGATTGACTTATTATTGATTCTATTAAATAAAAATAAAAACAGCCTTGTTCGTGATGTGTGCGAAATTAATGCCTAAATTCTATGTTGTTTTTTTCGTGTGTGGTACCTATTTTATCATTTAAAATTACTTAATGGCTTATCAAAAATAATAAATTCACGGTTTTTACCAATGATACAGCTGATTCACTTGCTATGTATATTATGCCATTATGGTATTATTAAGTAGAGTTTAAGGACAAAGAAGGAATCCAGTTGAAAATTGCAAACACTAAAGAATTATGTGTGGGTCAGAAAATATGTGTTAGAGGAGGTTGATAAAAACATTCTGAAACCATTGGTGGGATACAGCTGGTGCAACTACACATGATATAACCCTTCTCAAGATTAACCATGGACGTGTATAAAATTCTTTGCATGCTATATTGAACTTATCAAATATATAAAAAGAAACATTTTTATCAAAAATCTACTTTTTGATATTTCAATCTCAAAGAGCGTACAACAGAATTTTTTTGACACGCATTAAATAATTGCTTATATACCGACGACACTTTAAATAAGATTACTTCACATTATTTCACTATCTAATATTATGTTGTAGAAAATGTAGTGAATAGTATGGATGGAAAGATTTTAGTTTATTTATTTAATTCATAATCCAGTTTTAAAATGGATCAAAATTTCTTTTCTTTTTTTAATCTTGGAACATTCTACTTTTGTTCATATAATTTTGAAAGCAAGTTAAATAATAATTGCTTTTATATCGTTTTAGTTTCATTAGTTTATGTAATTGAAGTTGATATGGACTTACATGGCATACCTACATTAAAGTTTGCTATCATTTATAATACCTTCGAGAATAAGTAAATAATTAATATTAAAGGATAGCAATAATATTATGAAGTTTATGTTGGAAAATTATAAAGAGCTACCTGACTTCATAAAATAAAATTTATAGATCGTAAAAAACCTTTAACTATTTTAGGTATTACAATTATTTTAATTTTTACCAGTTATATATTATGATAATATATATGAAATAAAATATATTTTGTTTTGTAAATAGAATATAATATGCAATTATGTAATACTTATTGATTTTTAATGGTTCAAGGAATAGAAATTACGGTTTTACAATGTGTGTTTTTTTCTTCTGTCGTCACGTTTTAGTTGCAACATTTAACTATTATTTATATTATATAAACATTTTCAATAAACAGTGTAATTTAAAAAAATGTTTACACTAATTAATGTATATATATATATATATACGTTTATTCTCATTTAAAAATATTTAAAATAAATAAGCACATTTTTTTCAAAGTATTTGAAGTTAAAATGTTGACAAAATTACTGAAGTACAAAATTTGTTTAAAAAGTAATAAAAATTGATAATATTTTTAAATTTTAAAATATAAAAACAAATATTTAAGGTTTGATTATTTAATATAAACAATAATATAGGTATACTTATTAGTATTCTTTTATCAAAATATCAAAAATTAGTTTGCATAATTTTCTTTTTAATTCGTTAGAAGTTAAAATGTTGGCGTAATTTGTTATATTGTACACTTAAGACTAAAAATAGTTTATTAAAAAGATAAAAATTCACAACGATTTTGATGTTAATAACTTATTCTTTGAAATTATAAACAAGCTTAAGAATTTTTTATCCTATTTAAAATGAGAAAATTATTCAAGTTGAAATAACTTCTAATAGTACATAGTATAAAATATCCTTAGAAATAAAGTCTAACTACTTAATTTACTATAATAGCATTACAAATATATCATACATTATACCTAGTAATATAAACAGGCAGACAGTTTTCACTTAAATCATTTTTTCGTATTCAACAATTTATCATTAAGTTCAAATTTAACACTTACATTTCGTACACGTAATACCTACTACTAATATGCAGCAGAACAAAATTCCCGTTTTTCAAATCTTGCATATTTCTCTGGATTTTTATTTTTTCATTAAAACTATACATTTTATAATCTTTATTGGGTATCATGGTGTTTATGCTTATACAAATATTTAAATTAAATTAAAGCAATCAACTTCGATTAAAAAAATAATTAATCCTTACATCAATAAAGCACTACATTTAAAATTAAAAATAAAATGTTTAAAAATGTATTTTAAATAATTTACAAACATCTAAATGTCCTTTTAACTGTTGTCCTTTTTGTGCTTTGTACACACAAAACAAACTAATAAACAGTACACACAAGTGCACAACAATGTAACGAACCCCCAAAGTTGATCAAATTTCATTTCCATAAAAGGTCTATGTAATATTCTGCCATAAAATCTTTGTCTCAAATTATTCTTATTAAAAGTGAGCTATTGTATGTGTGTGGTTTATAAACGCTCTTAATAAATTCGAGAAGAAATAAAGGGAAACATTCTCCTATTACTCTTGAAAACAAAAATATAAGTAAATAAAAACAATACAATGTATTTTTTCTTAAAACACACGCGTATATATACATACACACATACATACATACACGTATAAATATAATATATATAATATATCTTCATTCCATCACACAAGAACCAAGCTTCTAAAGTTTTAATGGCCTGGAAAAAAATTTAAGACCGAAAAATGGGATGGGTTACGTTTTATTATTATATTAACGGAGGAGAAAAAGTGCAAATAACTATTAAAATGAAAACTAGGTGGAAATCGAATAGTTTTTTGCATTGATCATTAGTAAAACCCATAATAAAAACAGATAAGAAATAGTCATATTTTAATGTCTAAACAATATCACTTTTTACAGTAAATCTCCGCAGAACCTTATCGGAATAGTATAATATTGTAGATATGGACGTGTAATGGAAAACTAGCAAAACAATTTCATGTACTGAAAATTTGAATCATCAGTGGCGAGGGATATATAAGTTTTGAAAGGGATTTAGAGAAAAGTTTTTCTATCATGCAGTAATTGGTTTATAGTGAGTGAAATTGACTTTCGTGGGAGCTTAAAAGATATTCGCAACGGTCGTAACGAATTGTCTTCGACTTTATGTAGATATACATGTATACTATATTCTTCTAATATTCAATGGTACTTATCCAGTGGATAATGGTAAATATTACAAAAAGATACCTATTCAAAACTTTTTTATTGTCATTATATTGATGTAAAGGAATATTATTACTTAATACAGTCGCAATAAGTTCAAACAGGGAGGATGATGATGATATACGATATTTGTGCACTTGATCTCTCGGGATATTCAATTTTCATTTCATATCAAAAGAATTTTATCTTTATCAATATTTCTCTTACAATAAATAAACAAATTGGAAGAAAAAAAAATGTATAAAAGCACCAATATCTTAAATTGTTGTATTCGCTAATAGAATCAAAATATTATTTACATATTAGTTATATTATACAATAATATATGGTCAAAAACCTAAACTTCTATACATGTTTACTAACTGAAACAAGATACATGTCTACATAATATATTTAAAAACCGTTTAAAGTTAAAATTAAAAAATATTAGTGTTCATATAATGTAAGGTTTAAATCAACGCTCGTGTAAATGTTAAATGCTTTAAAATAAATAAAACCTATTTGCTCAATATTTTATGTTCAAATACCAAAATGTGTATAAATGCATTCTGCTGTGAATTATGAAACCTAAAAATATAGTTAGGTGGTTTCCACAACAAATATCTAAGAGAAATATGAAATGTGAGCATTATATGTATGATCAATTTTCCCAAAAAAATGTATACTCCTATTATAATTTTATACTTTTCAATATAACGATATTTAACTGTTAAAATTATCTTCACTATTAATATTATATACAACGCATAAATTTTGTTCATTGTTAATTTTATATTGAGTATATTTGATTTGGTTCATAGATATATTTTATATATGCATAATATTAGATATATTGTTACAATACTTTAAATGTTTTCTATCCGTTTATTGTGATTACTACATTTACCAGTGCAATAGAAAAATACGTAGTTATGTGTAATAATAATACGAAACTATATATTTGCTTTCCATTGACTTATACCTACAATGCACTAAAACAATGATTGGAACAGCACGTCATACAAGGTATTAAGTACTATTAAAAGGGGATAAACATGAAAGATTGTATTATTATACAAATACGACCTTAGAGAAAACGAAAACCAATTACGCCTCAAAATCACCATTCCCTAATTCCTACATATTTAATATTTTGACAACATCGATTAAATGCTTATTATAATGTACAACTAGAATAACCATGATATTCTGGGTAAAATCTAAATGCAGTAATAGTTTGAAAAATTAAATTAAATTGGAATAAAAAAAAACATCAATTTCGAGTCAACGGCACTTAAGTTCAAAAATAAATAATTTAACAACCATAATTATTTTATTATTATACCCATATGAATTTAGAGCATATTTTTTATGATGAAATATCGAGAGTTACGATTAATGAAGAGATGGTTTCAAGTAATGTCGTAAATTATAACCATGATACTCGGGATGCTGAATATGTCCACCATACTGGATAATGATAAACAATTACTATGAACAAGATAAATTATGTTTTAGAACCTGCGATAAATAAAATCTTTATTTATAGCGATATATTATTATTAAAAATCTACTTTTAAATGAACAGCAACAATTAAAAGTTTTATATTATCCTAAAATGGATAAACAATAATTATAATTTTTTTATGAAGCATCTACAACTTATTAAAACTACTGAAGTATTTAACAATTTTATTAAAAAAAAATAACAACAATAAACAGCTACAATAGTAATTTAATTACTGGATTTATTTATATTATTTATAATTGAATACTAATAGTGAAGTTGGTTGTTCAATAAAATGTAGAACAAAAAAAATCGTTTATTAAAATATATCAATTAAAAATTAAAATTAGAAAAATTACTCATTATTTCATTAACGATATTGTTAATGAAAAATGTTTTTCGTTAATTAACTTTCTCACAATTCTAATTTCTATGTACCTCCATAAGTTACGTCTACATATTTCATATTGTATACAAATTACTACTCGGTAACTATTTGATTAATACAATTTTCATGTATGACTACACAGCCTAAATAATATGAATCAATCATGAATTTAGATTTAATATTATGTTGTACAATTTAACATTTATATTTAAAACGTTGTATGATATTCTTAATACATCAACGACTAATTATTATAAATACTAATACATTTAACTTCTACAAAAAACAAATAAACTCAAAAATCCGTTCGAAAAATGATATACCCAATCTGTTGTTATGACTAACAATTGATAGACTAAATAACGATTTAAAATTCAAGTTTGGAAGACAAATTCTCATAAGTTAAATCGATTTTTAGACGGTTTATGAAAAAATCGTCACGTAACCGAAAATATAAGACACGCGATGACCATATTTTCACAGTTTAATGAAACGAAATTTTGTTTAGAAACAGGTATTTAAACTATTATATTTTCTTTAAACTAATATAGAAATAAGGTTACTATATAAGTGTAAATACGTGTTTCAGTGGAAAATAACATCAGAAAATTCTTAAGAACTGAAAACTATAAATACGAGAACAATAGAAGAACGCTGATTCTTTTTTCCTTATTACTATCTTAGGGAATAATTTCCCCTACGTCATAGATTTAAGTTTTTACCTTAGATATGATAGCCATTTGCTAAGTATGCTTCACTTCTTAATTTTTTTTTTTTGTGATTTACTATTTTTCATTTGTTTTGAACATTATACACTCAGAATTAAACATTAAAAATGATTTTCATTTTTACATTTTATAAAAATTTACATTTCTTGGATGTGGTATCATTTAAACTTAACATCTATATGGCAGTGAATATATTTTATATTTTATAAAAACTTAAACTCGTATAATAATTAAGCAAAATATAATATTTATTAATACTTTTTAAAATTTACCCAAGACCGTGAATTGCACAAAAATATGTCAATTCCGTGAAATAGAAAATAGTAAATGCAACTCAATTCAGAAAATTATACACTTCCAATGGTTAATAATAGTTTAAAAAAAAAGCTTTACTTTTACTTAACCGCGGACAAATATATAGACGAAAAAACACCATTAAGATATTTTGTTACAAAATAAGCTAAGCGACCCATTCAAAGAGACACTCATCATCTCAAATAGTATAAAATTATTTGAAAATATTTGTTTTTACGTAATTTAAAGTATACTGAAGTGTTTGAGTTATTTCAAAAAACTTTATTATTTGTTATTATATGTTTAATTGTTCATTATTTTATCATCTTTTTTAAGTCATCTGATTTTTTGAATGACAGCATACATTTTTGGATTCATATTCAAAAGAATAATATCTTTTTGAGAATTTAAAAATATATACATCGAATTACGATCGAGTAATTAATTAGTAATAAATATTAAAAGTATGATGAGCAGGGTAGTGGAATAATATTTTCATAGGTACCCTTATACCGATCTACTCACCTCGTCTTTACTTAAAATATTTATTAATTATAACTAATTAACTGCCAGTTCAAATTTAATTTTATTTATCACAGTTCTCAAAAAAATATTCTGCTCCAGAATATGAGATTAAAATTGTATATTTTTAAGACAAAAACACCTGTTAATTTATAACGATAAAAAATAATAAAAATAATTTAAATAAATCCATTTTATTTTTTAATTATTTTTTTTAACGACCTAAAATTATTAAAATAAATATTTTCAAAAAACTTTAATATTGTCCAAATAAAAGGCGTTTATTGTATAGAATCACACTGTTTATATGACTACTAACAAAATACTATGTACCTGCAATGCAGTACGTGCAAAATTGTAAACTGTGTACAGATATTATAATAATATGTAACGTGCCCAATTACAATAAATACAAAACACACAAACGATGGATTTTTTCATGTTCGTTTAACTTTGGATATCGTTTTCACAGCGACGGCTCGTGAGTAAATATTCTAAGGAGACAAAAAATTGATTTTTTTTTTTTGTTCAAACGTTTAAAGTATTAAACCCGACGGTTAGGTAATAATGCCTATAATCAAGTTTTTTTCAAATAAAACATTAAAATGTCAAAAACAATAGATATCAGACAATTTTTAAATGTAATGATTAATGGATAACGACGGTTTACGGTGACGGAACGACCTCAACGGCAGCACGGCGTAAATGTCGTGAACCCAGTTTCAATATTGTCTATAATACACGGCTAATTCTCCCCCTGCCCCCTCCGACAAATCAACCATAATACTACATGTTAAGATTGAAACTATCGGGCGGCAATTTCACTGAATCAGCGATCGTCGTCCAAGTTACTAAAATAATATTTCCATCAAATTAACTATTTTGGAGGTTTTATGTTTTGTGGTCTTCCATAATAATAGAAAAAGAAAACGATATACTTTTTAATTCAGATAAAAATACTTCAATAAATTTTTATTTTTAATTAATCATTATTATTTATAAGTAACTGGTATTTTTTTAAGGGGAGACAGTTTCAAAGTCTCCCCTGATAGGCCGCTGCTACATTCTCATAGAATTGATTTCAGTTTCTTAGTATAAAATACGATCTAAAATATTCACAAATATAAATGCGTTGTATTTAAATCATTTTTCAATATATAACTGTATGCAATATGAATTTATTGTGTACAATATTTTATTGTTTTATATCTTAATTTTTTTTTTTAATTATGTGAATAAAAATTATATAACTTTTATACTGACGTATAATTAAAAAAGTCAATAATTAAAATAACTTATCACAACAATAAAATAATATTAATGCCGTTTGTGGTTTTTAAACACACAATTTCAAATTTTGTAGCGGTTGCACATAAAACAAAAAACTTAAAAAAATTATGACATATCACATTTTTTAAAAATTTTAGTATTTTGTTACAGTTATTAGATATTACATTTTTTAAGTAATAGTTTCAAATAATATCACATTTTAACAATTATAATTATTAATATAACACACATATAATCAGAGTAAATTTTGAAATGGTTGATTGCTTTTTCCAATTTTATAGTTAATATGTCATTAAAATCTCGACAAATATACTAACAAATTTATTTATTAATTCGATTAGTGCTCTCATCAATTTCTAAATATTATGGTAGTTCCTAACTAATAAGTAATGCAAAACATTTGACCTTTACTGCATCAATTTGAACAAAATTATATTTAATCCGATAAAAGTTTGAATTTTTAATTAATTTTAGAGTACCAATCATTAAAATACATTATCTATACAGTACCTTAAACAAACAACATAATTTTATAGCATTATTTTTAGATTCATAGTTATTTATTGAAGGATTTTTCAATGGAGCTATTTTTTTTTTTTTTATATAACCATTATTGAAAATGTAATACAATTTAAAATTACTTTATTCGGCTAAAGTTTCTCATTAGATAAGAATAATCTAAAAATTAAGAAAATAAATAATAGCAACAAAGTGTAGTGTATAAAATTAATATATATACAGCTGTTATAATAAAAACTAATTAGTATATGAAAGATTGTATAAGAAATATTTAAATGGAATATAACGGGGCATCAAATACTATTCAAATTAGTGCAACCTTAAAATGAGTGTATTATAACTTATTCATTAGGTACCTATAGTTTTGGTGCTTTTACAGTGACTTTTATTAAACAAATATAGGTATAAGGTATAACATTACAACAGACTGAATAACATAACAAAAATCACTACAAAATTGTTCAGATTTACTTTAAATTCGTTAAATAGTAGTAGTTTGTTGTTTCAACGTACCAAGTATTCAATGATGATACAGTCATGCCAAACTTCAAAGTAAAACATTTTCAAATACTAATTTTTAGAATGATTTTTAAAGTTCAACGCAATTCTTAGAATGATATAAATAATAATATTATTGATT
The DNA here is from genome assembly GCA_014851325.1 of Pentalonia nigronervosa. Taxonomy (NCBI): domain Eukaryota; kingdom Metazoa; phylum Arthropoda; class Insecta; order Hemiptera; family Aphididae; genus Pentalonia; species Pentalonia nigronervosa. The sequence goes on from JACXSJ010001476.1 coordinate 49,443, forward strand.
GATAATTATGTTTACTCGTTTATAGTAATAACTTATTTTTAACTTTATTATATTAATCTATTATATTATATTAATCTCATAGAAAATAATTTATAATTTCTATATTAAAAAAAAATAATAATTTAATTACGATATTAAAGTGTTCCGAGTCAAGTGAACTTTGAAAACTGCAACTCGTCATAGTATATTGTTAATTGTGATATTCCATACTATTATGTGGTTTTTAACATAATATTTAACACGGCGTTACGTATAGGCAATATAGGTACATCACCATGCTAAATAAAAATAATAATTATTATGCGTTATCATTAAATAAAAATTAACTAAATAAGTTGTAAATATTTCCATCAAATCTTTGTTTTAAATTTTATTTGGAGTTGATATTTTTACCAAATAAATATATATATATATATATATATTTATTTATTAAAAACCTGCGAATGTTTTGATTAGAAATTGTGTAAACTATAATATTATACATCGATCATTATTTTTTTTTAAACTATAAAAAGTATAGTCCTAGTAGGCTTTTTAATATAAAGGCTATGACATCCAGCCGACCTATAACTCAGGGGAAAATTCAAGTAACTACTGTAGAACGACTAAAGTCAGAATCATTTTAAACTACTTCCGTGGAACACATTATATGTTTTTCTTCATCTTATTGTCTATAATTCTCATTATTTATACCTATCCCGGACTATTACTGACTGAATTTTAGACAATAATATAGTACTTTTCGTGATAGCCTAAAACTCGGCATTTAATTCGTTGGTAAGAAGTCATCTATTCACCAAACCAAATTATCGCTTAATTATATATGCATTATGTATATAGCTTGTCATAGTCTAAAAACTCGAGAATATATAATTAAATACTACTATTTATTGAGATGAATGACATTTTTAAAGTAAATTTTAACTTAATATTAATCTTGAGAAGTTAAAAACCTTTAAAAATAAAAATGGGATCGAATAATATTTTTTAACAAAATGTTGAATACCAAAACCTGTTCTTTCTCCTATGTAAAAAGCAATCAAGTCGAATGCAGGGTTGGGGTGTATAGCAAATCAGTCATCACAGGTATGTAGATAGATGGATACCCGACTGGACAATCCAGCTGCAGCAGATTGAGATTCATGTGCCGTTACATGTCCGGTTCTTTTTTTTATGTAAAAAAGTGTTAAGTCGAAGGATATGAGCCCGTTAATCTCGCTATAAGTGTGGAATAGTATCGGAGACGTTGTCGTTTGAATTCTAAAAATCCAGTCTGTTCTAGTCACACGTCTACGGTCGGTCAAAAGTCAAAAGTTCTGAGAGTGATAAGGATTAATGATAAAGCGCAGCGATAAGAATGGTTTGGCGGGCTCCGTACGAAGGCGGAAATGTTTTTTAAAATCACAGCTTTATCATCTAGCTATCCATCATATATGATAATTGATATCTAAACAGGCTGAATACGGTCCTCCGATGTATGTCCGGTTCTTTTTCATATGTAAAAAGAAATTGATTCGTGGTTTGTGTTTGAGTATTTGGCAAGTCAGTTACCTCAAGTGAAAAACGATGTACGATTGGTCGATTTTCCAACGAAAAATTGTATAATATAGGTGCACCAACTATTATTGGATTCTAGCGAAAAACATTTTGAGTTTTAGTTTACAATTAGTTAATTTAAATTGTTCAAATTTCATAAGTGTATTAAAATAGATAATCATACAATTTAACACTATCAAATATAATTTTAGTTTTATATTGCTGTATATTTAGAGTGAATAATACAGCCCAAAATTATATTCACCGATAAACACCATCGCTTATGAATCATTTCTGATTAGTTGGTCATATTTTTAATATCAGAATTATTAGGACTTCCTTTAATATAAAATTAGTGTTACATTTTGTTTTGTTATAAAAAAAATCATTTTATTTTTAAGAGCATTATTGCAGTCAAATGATGTATTTTTACGGCAATTCCGGATATTTTTTAGAGCACTTTTTGATAGATATTTAATTTAGACCGTTATGATTAAGGTAACACATTCATTGTCAGGTTTTGAACCACGGTTTGAAACAATGATAAAAAGAGTGGATAGAGACAACTATTTTTGAACGTTGATGGACTGTTTGAAGATAGTTAAGTGATTTAGGCCTTTGAGATGTGCGGATTGATTTTGTGTTAGGAGAAAATTGACACCATGAAAAAATGTACAGCAATGTGTCGGCGAGTTTGGTTCCGCGGAGTTGGTATAACAAATATTATACGATCTACAACAATTACGCGATCTTATAATAATTGTAAATATTAAAACATTATTTTATCTGCGGTCTGCGCGAGTGAGTTTTTCACATAATACGGCCGTTAACCGCGGTTAAATCGAGTTGGTGACAATTCACCATTTTCCTCAAGTAAGCACTGCTGGTTTTAAGACTTCAGGAACACGTTTTCAAAATTTGTCTACATATCTTAGCTCTTAGTTTCCTATGCTCAACAGTAGGTACAGCTCCCGCCCGCAACTAAACCTTTGCGTACGATTGCACTGCTGCTAAGGCTAATGAACAATTTATTGTTCAACGATAACTGCATCGTTTGATGAATGATGGGAGATGTGTTGTACCCGTTTAATAAACGATGTTCGTCATATGCTATATAGATACCTATGTATAAATCCATTTTGGATGGAAAAGTATAGCATTTTTCCGAGGTCAAACTTCATAATTACATGTACAAGTTATAATTATATTATATTATGTTTTAACCCGACTCATGTGTTCAAAATGTTCTCATCTTTCGCATCAGAATTGATCCCTCTTATACGAGTAAAAAAAAGTTCAAAATTCACGGATGGAATATTATAAAACATCATTTTAAAAAGTGTCTTCTTTCGTACAATGTTTACCTTATATTATATCACATTAGATAATAACAGTTTGGGCATCCCTATTTATAGGTATAGGTATATATTATAATGATTTTATGCTCACACATCATTATAACAAGTTAACTTAAATATGACAGATTAATAAATAACGGCCAGATTGTCCCACGTAGAAAACAGATACTCCCAATAAAACCCCTTATCTTCGACAAAAGGGACGATCAGTACTATACGACCACTGATTAAGAAATTAATACGTATCTGTTGTAACAGTAAAAAGACGTAAGGTGTGTAGCTTACCTATATGCCACCAAAGAAAAGGGATGGCCTTTTATGACCTTTGCCGCAGAAAAGAAAACTAATGTTTGGAAACCTTTGCAAAACCTTTAATGAAGCCGCCTGCCACTTTTTGCAGCATAACCGTATCGTCCTTTTAGTCAGTCCACCAACCATTTCAGCAACAACTTCTCAATACCAAATCTTATGAGTGACAACTGGACTTCTAACAACCAGCAGTAATTGGTGTATTTTATTATTTCGATTCTCATATTTTGAGTAATTACTTTTTGTCACCTTATCCTACAACAACATATTCCACAGGCAACTGCAAGCCAAGTAAAGAACATAATATATAATATTATATTTACATTACATATTTTAAATACATATGGTATATTACGTTTTGTATTTTTTTGGTATGGTTTATTTGATCAAATATTCGAATACATGATTTCGATAGTTCTCCGATCATCTAGAGGAAGGTAATAGCATTATAACATCTGATAGCATTCTCCAACACTTATAAGTGTAGAGAATCATCCGGGTCCTTAACTTAACCTTAACACGACTTTAATACCACTTACAAAAGCCTTTTAATTCTCTTATTTTTACGTTATTACATATTATGCGAATATAAAATTACATGTGCGTTTTAAACTTCTAGCAAATCAATATTTTCTGATATTTTCTCTAAAATATTTTATGTTGGACAATTTGACACATCAAGTATATCTTTTGATTTTTTCAGTGAATGTCCTACTATTTTTTTTCTCTTTTTTTAAATATTAAATAAATTTAATTATTGAAAATTATAATAATTATTAATATACAATAATATTTTATATTTGACATTGGAGATTTTTTTTGTTTATTATTTTAGATCTGTTAAAATGTACGAACTACAAAAAATTGGCACAATATCAACACGTTGTTACACATTTAGATTGTAAAATTACTAGTTATTAGCTTATATTAATTAAACGTTCAATAAGTTATACGTGTAATAGCAGTATGTATTCATGATAAAGTCATGTCTCACTAGATAAATAGTATTAAAAATAAAATAGTTCATAAAGAAACATTTTTCAATGGATATAAATATGTATAACTAATATAACTAGGAGGGTTTCATTCTTATTTTTATTAAATTACTGTTATTAAAAATAAAATAAACAATAACTTTTTTTTAAATAGAGAGATATAATAATTGATATTGAAGTGAAATATTATATAACTGATATAATTGATGTATACAAGTGTCAAAATACAAAATGTTAACACAACCTTATGTGATCCAAAATGATCCGTAATAATAGTTTTTTACAACTCTTGTTTTATACAATAAATGGGAGGGGGGATAATAAGTTAGAAAGTCAACTGCTCTCCCCACATCGCTTGTGAAATCCCTATGCATTATATGATGTATTAAACCATACACATTAAATTTGTTAGATAATGAATTTACAATATCATACTACTTATATACAAATAAATAAATCGAAATAACATTTACGTTTATGAAAAAAAAAGTTCTTATCGTTGGTTTTTTTTTTAAAATGTTTTTGAACAACAACATATATTTTTAATACCGTTTTACTGAGCATATTATTTTTTTTAGAATTTTAATACCTACAATTTGAATTTTAAAAAAGTATAATTAATTAGTTATAATAAGTATTTAAAATTTGATGGACGGAGTATTAGACAAAACATTATACGGGGTACCATCATGTCACTATTTATTTAAACTATAATCACTTCTAATTAATTAACTAGATACTACCTAGTTAATAACAGAAAATAATAGCATTAAATGAAAACGCCTTTAATATTTTAACTTTGTATCTTTGGACACTAACGTCATAGGTTATATCGTTATATGGAATACATCTCATCTTGGTCATGTAAACCGTTTGTATAATGTACAATCGTATTTCTTAAGATATGTTTTATCTTATAAGTTTGTGATGAATTGTGCCATAAAGGAACTTGCCTTGATGTTAGGTTTACACTAACTTTCGTCCAGATGAAAGTTTAATGATGCATAATTTATTTTTAAAGTTTTCAATAGTAATACAAATTATTTGTTCCGAAACTCTTAAAAAATAGGTTAGTTGGTTCCAACTTTTTACACCAGATTTAAGATTACGTTTTATGAGTCATTCCAATCTCTATCTTATAGTTTTAATAAACCCAGAAGTTGTATGTTTCGGGTTTGTAAGAGTCTTGATGATTTTGACTTCAACTTTGATAGTGAATTTAAACTTTGGCGTTTATGTTTAAATTTTGAAAAATAAATTGTGCATATAAATATTTGTCTTAAGATATTCTCTTAAAATTTAAAAATTCTGTTGATTTTATCATATAAAATAATAAATGTTATGCTATTTATTCTGAAGTTAAATTATATAATATGCAACTTTTTGTAAATTCTATTGCACTTTTAGGCTTCAGTATACAATACATACAATAAATAATAGTGTTATATTATGTACTTAAATCAATAATTAAACCAAATTTTATATATATAATATATCCTTAGTATTTTTTTTTAATTGTAAGCCAGGCAATATATCTTCTAAACAATATTATGCATTTCTTTTTAATAAAAAAATTAAATATTGTATTGGATTATTAATTGACAAATATTATTTAATATATTTAGTTGAAGTTTGTTTTAATGATCACCAAATAGAATGGCACTCAGAAGACTCAGTAAATACTAATAAAAAGTTGTTAACGCTGAAACAACAATTTAAAAAATAAACAAATAAACTGCTTGCTAAACATATGTAAGATTTATAATTTAAATTATTATTTAATTATGGTTAATTCATAATCTATTATGTACACTGTACAGTGTACGTATTCATTTAGGTATACTTGCAAATACTATACACCTATATTTACCATTGCCACATAACTGAATTAACCTTACTCAGTTTAAAAATAATTATCATATTCGCTTAAGTTATTGATTAAAAATATTGAAATATTTTTTATTAACTAAAATATATAAGTGAATTATTATATAACTGTATTTAATATTAATATCGTATTGAAAAAAAAAAGATAACATTTCATAACTCACCATTTTTTTTGTAGAAAATCAATTCCAGTTTTAGTTCAGCTTTACATTCCAACGCCTTTTCAATTTGTGCAACGTGGTCATCACTAGTATCCGGACCAAAGAGAAACTTACAGGCGCAACCTTTCTGCATAATTTGCGCCCGGGCAAACCCAGTGAGTTCGCAGAATCCGTCCGAACAGTACACTATCGGATACAGTGATGGCACTTGAGCATTTCCGAGCACGAAATTACTATCTGCAAGTCAACAAAACACACTATAATGCATACCATATCATAATATTCATTATACGTCATACAACATAATATTATAATACCGCATTAGTGTAATTATTTATATGCAATTCCAATTCAATCAGAACAGACGTACAAAAGCGTTTTATGAAACTAACTATTAAACTAGATAAATAATATTAAAAAATATATATGTATATAGTATTACGTAATTATATGATAATATATTATATAATTATATGTTACTATATTGTTAGAATTATATTATATTATGAATAAAAAAAAAATTTCTCTGTGAATATTAACGAGTCATGTTTTATACAGTACAATTCACTAAACACGCTCACCCAACTTTTTTCTTTAACAAAAGTTAGGTACATAACTAAATTTAATAAGTTGGAAACCAGTAACTATAATAGTACAAATCTTGATTAAGATTTATACAAATTTTTAAAAATATTATCTACTAAATAATTTTAAGTAAAAAAGTGTGGTTTTCAATAGAAAACAGAAGTTTGAATCGCCATAGAACACTCCTTAAACGGTTCAAAAAAATCTTAAGTACTCGAAAATATGGTTTTAAATATATTATTTAAAAATTCAAAAAATCAAATTCCAAATTATTGCACTGTGAGAAAATGAATTTGTTGCTATGCTTAGGATATAAATGAAAGAAAATTAAGTTACCTCTGTGCTGTACAGTTTATAAATGACGAATGTACTTCATCGTTGAGTAAGTCACCGAAATATATGTATCAAATTTTAATTCAATGATAAATCATTACACACAAAAAACGATTCTAAGCGAAGACTGTCAGCTTCGATTTGATGCTTTCTAATATTGCTACTAAAATAATTTAATTTACTATTAATATTAAGGTAGGTTGATTTAATTTTCTACCATAAAAAATATCAAAGTTGAAAATCGAACATTTTTTCTTTCTTTATATATTTGTAGTACGGCCAAAGGTTACGACTAATATAGCTACCTAATTAATAATTTTAAAAATAAATCTAATAACAAAAAAGAAACGTAAAAACGTTTTATAAAAAACCCAAAACAAAGCAGTCAAAACGGTTATTAATAATTTTTATTTATGCATATGATATCACTAACAACATGTAAAACTTAACGAATTTGATCTCAACAATAATATGTAACCTTTAATATAATTTATCACTATATATACAATACCATAAATCTACATTATATCGTTTATAACTTATAGATACTAAGTAATTATTTCAACAGTGAAAAGCAAACAAATATTATTTGAAAATATATAAACTTTTTTGCAAAATTTAAAGTAGGTATATGTTTATCATTAATTTTAAAATTTGTAATGTCTACAGTTTCATAGTGTGCCACAAAATGATTATTCAATCATTATTCTAATGTAATAGTATCGAGAAATAAATAAATACTTTTTAAATTCTGAGCGGAGAAATGAATGTATTAGGTAGTCAGTTCTTTACAAAATAATTGAGCAAAATTAATAAAATGACAAAATAATTGAAATATATAATATATGATATTTGAACAACACCAATTTTTAACAAAATTGATTGTATTTTTCTGATGTGGTTCTAACATTAATAACCATAAATACTTGAAATATTTGTACATTAAAAAATATAGAAAATACTTAGGTGAGCATAATATTTTTAATGATATTTTTAGTTTAAATTTTGACAAACCTAACGCTTTTAGTTATTTTTTTGAAACTTTTAATTTAAATTTTTGACATTTTTTTATTATTATTAAGTATATCTACACAATTAAATTTTAAAAATTATAATTTAAGAAATTTGTACCTTGATGCTACTTCCATTATTCTAAGGCACGTTGGTATGGACTTAATAATATTATCATTCTAGATGAAATGAGAAAACTATTTTTGATTAACAATTACATTTTATTTTTATTATAATATTATTCAGAACCACTTAAACATAAATGTATAATTATTTACTAATTAAACTTTATAACATTCCTGATTCACTCAAATTATCCAACTCTAAGAATTGCTTGACAAAAATACTCTTTTTATTATATTATATTATATAATAATTATTTATAAAACTTATGATTTGAAAGAAAATATTTTAATTTTAGTCATGAGTTATTAACTATTAAATATCGTATAATAACGAATTCTAGAGTAAATCTGAAAGCTAGAAATATTCCATCGCATACAAAATAAAAACTAAAACCATAAACGTAAGAAACAACTGTTAGATAAAGTATAACCGCAAATGTATAATATTGTAATATTATACACATATAATATAATAGATGTCAGATGGTTATTAAATAATTTGCCTCAAAATGTTTTAATAATAAGTATTTTATGTATTAATACTTAGATTAATACTTTATTTTTATTAATTTATGACAGAATTAAAGAAAAAAGACATCAGTGTTATACTATCTTCACAGTCAGTTTATTAGAAATACGTTTTCTTATAATATTTTTACAGGTAACAAATAGCCGACTAACTTCAAAAATGTATAATATGTTAATTTAAAGGAACAACTATGCATTATATGTGTTACATGTTAACGAATGGTTATGAAGAAAGAAGGCACCTTTAATATTCCTATAGTTGAGAAGAGGAAAACACGCGTTGAATTATTTAGTTACTTAAATAAATATGTTTATAAGTTTATAACAAATGAAAATGTTTAAACAAATACAACCTTGACTTAAACAATTATATTATCACGTACATTGAACAAATTAAAATTCGAGAACTTTAATATTTTCTTAAAATCAACTTAACTCAGAATAAAACATTGACATCAGTAATTTTTAGTTTTAGCTAATTCTCTCAAGATATTGAAATCAAAAGGTCTACCTAGACTTTAAAATGAAAAAAGTCTAAACATTAATTTTTCATGATAAAATATTGTTAACGATAAAGTAACTATAAGTAATAATTTTAAGTTTTAGGGTGAGAATTAAGGGATGAATATTTTAGAGTTAATAATGCTGTTCTACAAATATCTGATAAACAATATTGAACATCTTTATGTGCCATAATTGTATAGTATTTTATTTGTATACATTAATTTTAGAATAGTCTTTAAATATTTCAGAATAGTAACTTTGTTTTTGAATAAAAAATAGTTTAACAGTCTTTTTATTTTTTAACCATATTAACAGTGAAAAATATATTATTTATAATTATAATAAAGTTAAAAAAAATATAATTTTAGTATTGATGTGCCCATCTTAATAATATGTATTATGAGTTATGGTTGTTTAATTTATATGTACGCGTTTTATTATATTTGATGATTTTTTTACGTAAACGTTTCAACAACAAAGTAAAAACAATAATTTTCGGAAGATATTAATAACTGAAATCATTCACTAGTAATCATATGGGCATACATTTTTTCTCAGTCAAAAAGTACGACATTTACTGATCGTGCAAAAACTCGTGAAATTTATCGAAAAAAAAACAGTGTGAAAAATCACACAGCGAGCCAGAGAAAAAAACCATAAGGTTTTTCCCCTTACGTCGTTGACCTTTTAACGAGACCCAGTCTACTGTATGTACTTTCCCTCTGATTTCATGTGGGAAGAGTTCCGAGAAAGAGAATATCCGGTATCGATGTTCTAAGGGAAATGAGAGCTTCATAGCTGCTCTGATGATGTTCATCAATCATTCGTTAAAACGCATGTCGAAATCAACTTCGACAGTGTGTATAATATGTCACGATTATAGGGTGTCCAAGACATAATCTACAAATAAATTACTCTACATTTTATTTTTCATTATTATTCAATTGACTAATTATACTACAAAATGTTTTATTCATCTTTGTAGTTAAGTCTAAAATGTATCAAATTGTTATGATTTGCTATATAAAAATATAAAAACTAAATTGCTTAACATAGAATCATTTGTTTGAAGTAAATTCGATTAGAATACAACTTATAAATGTTATAAATCAAACATATATCTAATACGTATCAAATAAATCATGATATGGACGAGGAATTGAGAATTTTAAATAGTCCTTAAGTATACTATTTGTATATAAAACATTGTTACAATTATAGTTTTTCTTTTCAATTGAATATATTTTGTAGTTAAAATAATTCAGAAATAAATTATAATGATAAAGTTGTACAACACTATAGGTCTCCAAAATGTATTATGAAAAAGCCTTTTTGGCACGAGCCATGTCGGATAAATAATTAGATTAATATTTAAAAAAAGAATTACGTTTATATAATTTATCAGACTTCAAAAAAACAAAAGTAATCCGTGGGAAAACGCTCATTGTTTATATTTTGTATATATTTTTTTTAATATTATATATATAAAACTCATTCCCAACACATTTTTGGTCTTCAAAGTTTTATCAAGATCTTTTTCTAGTTATTAATGTTTCCAATCAAATAAAAATATATTTATTTTTAATTAAATGCTGATTACCGAAATTACAATTTACAGAAAGATAATCTCTTAGAAAAAAACATTATAATAACAAATTATTTCAATTAACTATTATTGTATTTCTCTTTTAGAAATATTATGTAACTACGAATTTAAATAGCTCTTTGATTAATTTCTGTTTTGTAGTATTGTTTTATTAAATAAACTTCCAACAGATGGTTGTGATAATTTAAATGTTTATACTAAACAACTAATTGAAAAACTACACAAAAATAAAATCATATGTACTTACATTGACTATCACGATCGTAAAAATGACCGACAATTCAACAATTAACGTTAATTGCTGGAAAAATCAGTGTTTTACATAATTTGGATTATTTTTATAACATTTTATTTAATATTGTATAAACGTTCCAATAAAAAAATATATTATAAAAATAAAGCTTATTGAAAAAAATGGACGGAGGAGAGTAGTTTCATTTCACGGTCAGTCGGGCACGTAGTAATAGAGAAGTTGTTACTCTTGGGATGTTTATTATTATCATTATTTATTAGTTATCCCAGAAGAGAAATAACTCGACTGTGAAAACAAAGAGACAAAATACGAAAATTAACGTGTGAATTCGAATGTGTTGAACTTGACGAAATTGCGAACGTTTTGAACGAAATATTATTCAGTTTAAACGATCTTAAGTATTAAATGTATTATTGTAATTTATTATTTTAAAATAGTTTATTAATTAATTTATATATAGTATTTTACTCATGGCTATAGAATGTTAATTAATTAATCATATTATTTATGTACGTTGATTTGAACTATTTATCACTTATATTTTCAATTGATATTTGCATTAAGTAAAATAACAATTTTTTTTTATGCCAAACTACGATCCAAATAAATTTGAAAAAATTGTATTTTAAACTTTTTCTAAAACTTTCCTTGAACTTTAATTTTCTATCCTTATAATAAAATAAAGCTGGATATTTTTAATTTAAACTATATTTTAGTTTTTGATAAAATGTATTACGAACATAAAAGTATTTTATTACAGGTACCTCAGAGTTATATGTAAAAACGAACAATTAATTTTTGAAAACTAAAATATGACTCAATAAATATAATCCAAGGAAAAATAATTCAACGAAATCAATTTTATGTGAATAAATAATTGTGTATCTTTCTTTTATAAAAGTTTATAATATAACATTTGAACAACAATTGTTAAAAAAAAATGACGAAAACATAAGTATAATGTAAATCCAAGCCACTAATAATATTTTTCACAAGAGTGTTTATATAACATCGGAAAATTAAAATACAAAGAACAAATTATTGAATAAAGTACGAGTATATTCTACACGTTAGCTACACCCAAAAAGAAGCTACCCTGATAATGAAGGCTTATAAAAATGTTTTAGCAGTATAAATCGTCAAAAATGTAACAGTAAACTCCTGACCATTGAATTTGTAAACGAATAAAGGAAACGTTAACGAACAGCCATACATCACAGAAATGGATTTTTTCACAAAGGATTGTATGTTATTTTCTTATTTTCATAATGAAATATTTTTTCAAAGACTTATTTCGCTTGTATTATCATTTGAAACATACGCACGGTTGCGTGCAGACACTACAACTATGTAACATTCGTGTTTGAACATAATATTTGGATTGTAATTTATATATTGTACCCCATGAAAATAAACCTATTGTAATTAAAAAAAAAAATAACGCCACACACAATATAATGGAATAGTGTTAATAAACACGATTTTAAATCTTTTTAAAAGACTGTAATGACGTCTAAAGGTCATCACCACGCCTATGCTAACCAAAATAGTATTCCTATCATATAAGTCTTATCTTAATGTGTGTCTAAAACCGTCTAATGTGTTCCAGTCCAAATGTTTAATAATACGTTTGGTATCATTCTGTGTTAATATAAATCTAATTAGCACATTTGACAAACCTAAATCATAGACTTTATTCTCGAGAATCATTATAATCTAAAACGTATCTACGAACTATCGACGACTAACATTTTACCAACAACAAAGTACTGAATTGGCAACCGTTGACTCCAAATAGTGAAGTGTGTAATATATTTCCATAATGGGTTCTCGTTAAATAGACAAATCTGGCATTGCGCCCTTAACACCCTTCTTTAAATTAAAACATAATTTATTTTACGGTAAACGTGTATATATATACTATTATACATCAACAGCTAAAGGATAGGAATAAATTCCAGAACGACCAACGATGCCAGTTCCAATGACTGTACAAACAATTCGAATCATTAGACTTCATTAGAATAGCAACAATACATTTAATTTAACTTTTATGTCCACAAAATTCAAAAGCTTAAGACATTTTAATTTATTTCTAACAACAATCTTTGATTCGTGCTTTACAATAAAAACAAATTAAGACATAGTTTCTTCATAGATTGGCATACACTTTTAGTTATTTGAAAAAACATATTATTACATTTATTGAACCTAAACTGTTACTTTATTTAATTATATTACCGATTATTATAAAAAATATTATTATTATTTTCAAAAACGATGTCGATTATTAGATACAATTTTATCGTGTAGTTAATTACACGTATACAGAACAGTGCATTAATATTTTTAGTAATTTTTTTGATTGAAATGTTTAGTGGTACATATAATCGATTCTGTCTGGTATATAGCATATTCTATAGCTTACTATTTTATAAATAATTAAGAAACATATATTGGTACATTTTCACATAATATATAGTTAAACGACAATTTTTATATTTTTTTAATATTCAGTATAAATACCTAGCTTTTAATTAAAATAAAATGTTATCACTTATTACTCCATTTTAATTAGAGATGAAGTATATTCAATGTAGATTAATAATGTTAATTAAGCATCAATTATTTAATTATCAAAGAGAGAGGGATGTTTCCACAATTTTGTATTGACGATAATATTTCTGATTTTCTTTAATGAACGTTTAAGACACAAGCATTAATATATACGCACAATTAATCATAAATGTCATTGAAAATGTTCATTAGATACGGGTAAAAGGGAAAAGATAAGTCTAGCACATGATACCGATGAGGTGACGAAGATTTAATAATGTAAACATGTACCGAACACATTAATAACAGTTAAATAACGACCATATCTGTCTCAGGTGCAAAAATTATTATTTTCTTTGTGTTAATTATCTAAACCCATTACATTATAAAATAATAACTGAAATAACGTTCGAGAAATCTTCTCGTCCTCTCTAATCGTCCACTTCTGATACGGTAGACATAGATACAGACAATCAATGCATAAATAGACGGACGATTTTGATAATGATTGAGTACATTCAAATCTTATAAACATGTATCTCGCAGAAATTATTAAATAAATACATATTATATTTATATATTATTTTTTAAATAATCTACAGCATAATATATAAACACAGCCAGATTAAATATCATAATAATATGACAAACGATATTTCGATTCAGAAATATCGTCCAGAAATAATTGATCTTTTTTCTTCTTGATATTAGGACATAATAATAAATCTAAAACCATAGTCATTCCAGTCCAGGTATCATTTGTACAGACAAAAATATATGTGCTAAATTTATTACACCTGTAGCGTTTTGAAAGGAGGTATAATATGAAAGGCTAGAACATTAAGAACGAGCACTGACAAACAGGGTAGACGCATAGAAGGGTAGAGAAATGTTGCGTGCTAAACCAAGAATATTAAGATGGATGATAGCATCTTATGGATTTAGGGTTCCTAGTGGACGAGGACGGTGAATGTATTTTAAATATGAAGTGAATAACGGCTAAACGACTTGATTTATTGTATAAAGAGATTTCGCAAATTACATTCTAATGTAAGAAATCTTTCAACGAAAAAATTAACTAACTACGGTAATAGGTCCAATATATCTATATAAAATGGAAATCGTATACGAAAGCACATCATATTTGGTTAAAATTTTTAAAAATGAGAAATTAATTAATTGTTAACAAATAGGTGAGTATAGTAAATCAAAAACAGTTCTTTCGTTAGTCTAAAATTGTTGGGAATGTTACTAATAATTTTAGTCATTCTGCAATCATTGACAATAAATCACGAAAAATGTTTTCAGATTTAATAGAGATACTTTTTCTAAATAAGGTTATTATTATCTATTACACTAAAATTACCTATTGTAGAATTTCAATAAGGAACATTTGAAATGCGATAAAAAAAACTGTAGATAAAGTATTTTCAAGACACAAACACTTGTAAAGAAATTAAAAAAAAGAGAAAAAATACAAACATGCATACCAGTGTTATACATATATACGTGCAGCTACTTCTAAAAAATATAAGACACTGACGGCATTCGCATAACTTATGAGACAAGAAATTGAGTTTTTCATGTTTTCAATTTCCGTTCGATTGATAAAAAGTCAATGTATAATAATTTTACTTGAGTACCTATCTAAATGATTTATTACGAAAATAAAATAGACAATAATACCAACAGCTAAAATAAATTCACTACAAGTATACAATAAATTGTATCACTAAACATTAATTAAAAAAAAAAAATTATTTTAATTTTTAAGAAATCATGATGTATACTTTTTTCATTGCACAAAAAAAATTAAATCATGTCAATGATTTAAATATTTAATAAAACAATAGAAACATTTAAATTTTCTAGATTCAAATTTTATTTTTGTAGCTTTTCTTAAAATAGTAAAACAAAATATGAGAATATCAAATTTTCAATCGACGAAATTCTCGAAGCAATTTATCACACTTTTTTTTTACAAGTTATGATTATAAAATTCTTTAAAAATATATACCCATACCTACAGCATAAAAATATTATAAATTAATATTGTAGTGTATAATAGTCATTATCGAGAAAATAATATATTTTTCTTCGTCCATCAAAAATATTACACGGAGCATAGATATTCTTTTCAAATTTTTCAAGCACAATAATTTTGGTAACGAGATTCAGAAACGATTCTATGTATAAGTAAACAGAGAAGGTTCGAAAAGGTAGAAGGATTGACAAAGTTGCCCATTATGTATAAGAATATCGACCTAATGGCACACAAAGGTTGACAGGATATAAGGGTATGTGTATGCGGGAACGACGTCTCCTCCCCCTCTCGCAGTTTATATACATATATATGTGTATCTCACATAATCTTCGTTTCAATAAAGTAAAAGAGAAAATATATAAAAAGGAAATATAACGTCAACCGTTGTATAGTTATGCAAAGAAAGATATATACCTACTGAAAGTTCGACTAGAAGTTTTAATATCTATGATGGAAGCCCCTGTTCTGTAATCTACTCGGTATTAAGCGTCGGTGAAACTAAAGGATAATAATATAAAACACACGACGGTATGCATTTAAAAACTATTTATTTTTGTTATAGGCACCTCCTACCAACTAAATATTAATTTAAACATGACCATTATCATATTTATATTATTAACCAATATGATATTATGATAAGATTTAATAATAATAATTGATAACAAAAATAAATTGAGCTCACATTTTTATAAATATTATAGCACATACTTCTCGAGTGTGTATTTCCTTAAAATTAAAAATAGAAAAAAATAATATTAGATGAAATAGTCTCGGTTAAATTTTTAGCTAAGTATCACTAATGAGTGACTCCTGAATCCTCGACCCCAATAATATTTCTATCTTCTACCTCACGTATATCTATTGTGCTTAGTTATATAAATTGTATATTTCATATGTAAATAAAAAAATTAAAAAAATAGTCATTAAAGTATATACATTAAGCTTTATCTTATTATTAACATGGTACACGAGCTGATTTTTTAATAATTCTTTATTTATGGTTTATAAACAGAACTACCAAATACTAGTATATTACGAAAATCGCGAAAAATATTTTATCGGCGACTTTGAATATAAAATTGGAATTTTAAAATACTGTAATGAGCTACGAAATGTTAAAAATTAATGTCGTATCTCGTTTATAAAAAGAGAAGTATTCGCTTAGTGTTGATACATATGTAAATCGCACAAAAATATTTAAAGAAATTATAGTTATGGTTTAAGTAATTGATCTTAGGTATTAATTCAACTACAGAAAAATGATTTTTATCAACCGAATATAAATTTTTAAAAGTAATATAGATACCTTAAAGTGAAAAAATATTGGTAAAATTTCCAAAAAAAAAATAAAATAAGAATTTACTAATAAATGTAATAACTATTGTTTGTTGAAATAGTTCTATAAGTAGGTTAACATGAGCAAAGTCATTAGTTGTTTGAAAGCTCTTTGAAGTTCTGTAACTGTAATTTTCTTCAAGTGTCAAAGTTCCTATATAATTCAATAACGTAATTAACGACTACAATAGAAAAAAAATAATCAATTGAATATAATTAAATATTATTACTCAGTAAATTAAAATAATCTACTATTGAAAAATATCAAATTATTCCATATTTTAATAAAACATAAAGTGAGAACCATTACGTAATTATACATTATAATATGCATTTCTTGTTTAGTTAATTTAAAAAAATTTAAATTGAGTGCAAATAATCGTGTTTTATAAACTACTGTAATGACGTACAACTTAATATTATTAAATCATAAGAATTCCAAAACGTGGTGATTTTCTAACTAATTCCTGTGATCTAACAATTTTACAACGGATAACAGAAATACAAGTGCTATATGCTAAATCAGTAATTCACTGCAATTAATTAACCATCCGGTATAACACTATTCAAAAATCATTAATTTCTTGTTTTTTTTTTTTTTTTTTTAATTACAAATGAATATTGAAAAAAAAAATATGTTGATATTGTGATGTATATTGTATTTAGTTTATCAGTTATCCACCTTAATCTTAATAATTGAGTTTTAGATATCATCTAGTAAAAACATGTATTCCTATAACAAAACAACATGTTATTTATCTATGTAACTATTTCGAAGTTATTAATAGTCATATAATTTAAAAACAAAATATTTACTATCAACAACAATAACCATAGTAAATTTATTTAAAACTAATTACAAGCTAAATATTTAATAACAAAATTCCACAAAATTTAGTAGTAGTAAGAGTTCAGTGTTATATTCTTAACATAAACATTATTTATAATTTAATCATAACGGCAGACTATGACCTACGTTGTATTCCATAACTATAATACCTATAATGGCTGATTTAATATATTATATATTTTTTTTTTTTTTTAATTACTAATTGGATAGTTCTAAAAATATATATAAATTTATGCAAATAAGTAAAATAAAACATTGAATCATCCAACAGTTTAGTCAAATTTATACTTAAATAAAATATTAACGATGAAGTCTTAATCCAAAACCTTTTTTATATAAAGCATTATCAAAAGGAGATAATTATGTTTTTATAAACTGAAATATCTACACGCATAAAACCAATAAAATTTTTAGAAAATTGCTGGTAGTTTTAAAACAGTTTTGCTTATTTATAATATTTACTTATTGTATGTACTTCAAGTTTTAAAGATTATTATTTTCTGAACAATAACAAAACTATCGATTAATTTTATTTATCTATAATTTATAAATAAGTTTTCCTTATTTTTAGTAGACTTACCAAGAAAATTTAAATATTAAATTATTCCTTTGAAATACTAAATCAATACAATTTTCAAACTAAAGAAAATTCTAATTTTTGATTGTTATTTCAACCTATTATATTACGATCTCAGATAAAAAATTCCTATAGCTTAATAAATAGATTTCTATGAAAAAAAAAAAATGTCTATAATTTCATAACGAAGAATATGGCACTAAAATAAAAATTAAAACATATAATATCTTTATCGTCTTGACTTAGAAGTTCATATATGTATAATATTATATCTACATAGAAATATTGATAAAAAAAACATTTTAAAAGTATGTGTGAAAGCTAATCAAGAAATTAGTCATTATTCATATAATATAATTTTATCAAACTCTATTCGAAGTTATGTACCATAATATTTATCAACTGAGTAAACTCATAATCAACATAATCGCCAAAATTAAAATTAATTTGTTGACCATAAATTGTATTTTTACATTTTTGATGTCTCACGATTGTTTTGTTCTCGTATATATATATATATAGCCCTGGCACCGAATTAATTTAATTTTAATAATTCTTTTAGTAATCGACGTATGAAGTATGACACAACAATTTTTTTTTTACATGATATTTACAATCTGTATTTATTTTAATACAATAAAAATATGTAATACAAAAAGTACATATATATAAAATAATTCACTAGAAAAGTGTTATCATTTAAATAATTTAAAAACATAATACACAATTCAATAATTGTACGGCATATGAATTATTGGAAAATTATGGTTTATCTTTTTTGAACATTTATCGTAACTATAGGATCAAAGTTGAACGTTAGGCACCTACTCATTAATTTTCATTACACTATACCATTGAGTTGGCACAATGATTTTTTTTCTTTTCCTGAGACGCAATTATTTAGTATTCCTATATTTCCTATATTTGTCATCGACCCAACAAACGCCAACATATGTATGTGTGTCTACTGCGCAAGTCTAATTCATCCTATGATATATTATAACCCGAAACGAATTAATAATAATAGTGCAGCTCAGTCGCTTGTTGTAAAATGTGTTTGATGTTAATTACGTTAATCAATAAAACCGGTCTTCATGTAGCCAGTAAATGGGTTACTTACAAATATACTTTGGTGGTAATCGAAACGATAAAGGCAATAATTTTTTTCTCGCCGGGTGAAAATATAAGCATAAACGAGACTCGAAAATGCATTCGGCCGGCATGTACCTTGTACCTATCTACCTATATTATAATGCAAAACAATATGACGTATTATGTATAAAATGTTATTCCGAAGCACCACAGCACCGCAGTGGAACAATTACGTTATATTTATCTCTGATTATTAATATACCCGTCTATCTGCAGCAGTGGTACGCAAAATCCCAGATTAGCGACGACTGACGTAAAATCTCGGTACACGTGTTTAAAGGGTTCCACACGATTCCATTCGAATTTATCAGGATCACTCGTTCCCTGTCCACTTTACACAGCCCCCAAAACGACACGTACACGTTGACGTGACCATGGTAAACGTTTTGAGTTAAGCGGTGGGAGGGGGTGTTATATTGAAAACCTATAAAAAAATAATTTTAATAACTCCAATCTGAGCGAACCCGCAGGGGTATTTTAGACCGTCTCGAACCGTTATTATAAAACGTCCCAACTATTTTAAAACATTATGTGTTTGATATCTCGCTCTTAATATAATATTACATACAAATTCTTATTACCTCCGTAAGATCGCGGCCCAATAAATAAACCTCTCGTAACGTGTTATGCACCAGCTACGTCGTATATAAATGACCGCGTCGTGTTGAATAAAACTATTCAACTATATTATTATATTATTTAATTTAATTTAATTTAATTTTTTTACTTTTATTCTTATATTATTATAACGCGGTAATAAACACAACGGCAGTAATTCACATGACAGATGTCTCAGCAATAGCATTTAGAACTTGTTTGTGGAGGGGGGGAATTGTGAGCTAAAGGGGCTAAGCGCCTTCGACATTGGTCTCATATAGCCGTCCAGCCACTAATCCAGCAAATGTACGCCATGAAAGAACGTCGTATAATTGTGATCTAACATTCCAACATATTATATTGGTAAAAACTATGATTCAATCATTTCAGTATTTTATTAAATCATAAAATACGACGTTGTATCTGTGCGTGTGTGTGTGTGTGTATGTATCTGTGGGAAATTTGTATGCGTAACAGTAAACGGTGATACGAGTGTGGTATTGATAGGTTAGGTAGAGTGGTGGACGTGATAGGCCTTAAAAGATAGGACAAGAGGGCAGAGCGCGGCAGTTGGCGATTATAAAAAAGACGACGTTCTTCGTCGGATAATAACAGTTCGCAAACGGCCGTACAGTTAATAATTAAGACCAGCGGTTCAGTAGTCTTTAATTTCGCACCACACAGCAATACAATAATTATATGATGATGTTCAACAAATTCGCCGTAAGTGTTTAATTTTATTTTCCTACATTGTTTCGTAACATATTAGTAAAATACTACCTATAAAAAACTGAATTTCAAATGTTTGTTTAGAATTAATAAAAAATTAAAGAGTACTTACTGTGGTTATGAAAAAATAATATTCTATAATTTTTATTATTCGTTTTACATGGTTTACGTATTTACACAGTAATGGTATATTATTATACCATCAACGTATGCAATCATAAATGTTAAATTAATTCGATATTAAGTTTAAACCTTCATTTCGGTATGCCATTTAATTTGAGAAACATAAGTAATTTAACATTAAATATTTTGGAACATTTTAATAAATCATAAATGTATAATTCTACTAATAGACAAAGCTACAAAAATTATTTCAAAAACATTTAATTATAAAGTATACAGCATACCAATAAGCTAATGGTATTTAATTTTATCATACAGTAAGAAGCATAAATCTGTATTAAAGAAAGTAAAAACGAGGAAATACCGTGATATATGGTTAATTATTTTCAATAAATAAATTAAGTAATAAAGTATAAAAATAATTTTAAAAAACAATCAAACGCGTATTATATTTATAAAAATAACTGACTTCAGAAATACATAAAATATTGAATAATTTAAATTAATTTTAAAAAGAATATCATATTATACTCTAAAATACTATATATTTGAATTTTTGGCGATATTAACTTAAACATTTTATAATTAAATGAATAATTAAAATGAAATTAATAAATACTTTTTTTTTACTATTCGTTATTGATTTATAACTATAGATGACAATTTTATTTTTGATATTTTAAATATACATTTACACTGCTTATACAAATAATTTTACTTATGTTAAAATGGTACTATGGTACTTATGGTACTAAATATGTAGCAATAAATAAATACGGATATCAAAAGATAAGTTAGAGACGAGCGCGATTTACTATT
The DNA here is from genome assembly GCA_014851325.1 of Pentalonia nigronervosa. NCBI lineage: Eukaryota > Metazoa > Arthropoda > Insecta > Hemiptera > Aphididae > Pentalonia > Pentalonia nigronervosa. The sequence goes on from JACXSJ010001476.1 coordinate 71,419, forward strand.
ATGTGAGACTTACTATAGCATTAGTATCAAACTTCTAAGGGGAAACTTTGTATATGAATCTTATACCATGTATTATAAAATATAATACTTCTGAAAATATATTAGAACGACTTGTTATGGAATATAACTCCACAACAGGTGGTATACAAGTTTAATTTTAATAAAACAAGTTATAAAATGATTAGATTTTCTTGAAACTTTCTTTCAAATAATTTGTATAATAAATATTGGGCTCGTTTTGTATTTTAAGATATGAAATGATAAAATTGTTCAATTAAGACTATTAATAATTTGTATGCATATATTTTCTAACCAAAAAAATACTTAAGATTTGAACATATTATATGGTTAGGATAGGGTAGGTTATGTTACTGTATTTTTTTTACATTTACTGTCACAAACACGAATAAACTATTCTATTAATATCACACTATTTCTTTAATTTTTAATAAAACATAAAAATGTACTAAAGTAATATCTATCAAACATACTATATGTTGAAACATTTTGAATATAAGAAATAGGTAACAAAAATATGTATATTAAATACGTCTAAAAAAAGATTAATCAGTTTCGTTAGAAAAGTACTTTAACCAGTATAATATTAATTTTACTACAAAAAAAGTATTAATCAATTTAAATGAGTTAATTTATATATAAGATCTATATTTATTAATTGAGAAATTACATATAAAATTATTTAAATTTTTAGAATAATATCAGCAATACTTTACACAATTATAATATAATACCTTACAGCACATAGAAAAAAGTATTTAGTTATTTTAAAAATTTCAATGATAAGATAAAAGAGATCACAAAGTATGATTTATTAATAAACTTTAACTGCACACAAGAGTATAATATTCAATAACAAATTCACTAATTATAGTAGGTAGAAATTCACTCTTTTATTTTTTCAATACTTATTTTTACCTACATATATATTTTTGTGAGCCTAATTCAATATTTAACGCTTCCGTAATAATTATATACGTAAAAAACATTTATGCAACTAACAAACAATATTATTTATTTATTCAATGACAAATGTACTCATTAAATATAGTAGGTAGAAATATATTATTTTTATTTTTTTAATACCTATTTTTACTTACATAAATATTTTTGTGAGCCTCATTCAATTTTAAATACTTCCGTAATAATGATATAAATTAAATTTATGAAAGTAACAAACAAAATAATTTATCTTTAACTAATTATATAATTTATTAATTAAGAAGTATCAACGTAAAAATACAAAATAAAATAAATGTATTATAAATAATTTGTATTATAATAATTATTTTATCAATTAGTTTAAACGAACTATTTACATTAACAACAAAATTGAATCAAAACTAAGAAAAAGTCATAATACAAATTCCAATATACTCATGTGGTTATTTTACACCCTAGAGAAATTAAAATAAACAATTAATGTGGGGCTTCGCTTCACTGAACTAACAAATTATAACCAAACAAAATGAATGATAGGCAGACTTTTACAAATTGTTTTGCTAGTCTTCATTTTTAATTGACTAAACACTATAAATTTATAAGCAAAAGTTCTGATTAATTAGATAATTATAATATAGTTATCATAGTTTTATTACGTTTATAGTTTATATATTATATATACCATTAAAGCATTACATTGCATTAATTTATATTTAAAATTAAAACGTAATACTGGTTGGAATGATATTATTCAATTACAAATCTTATAAAAACAAATTCCCATATAAGTTTTAACTATGTCGGCAAATAGATCTGCCTTGAAATTTAAATATAAAATACTCAATTTACCATGTATAAATATGTTTTATTATAGAGTTAAAATATATTAAATACAGTTTCAACAGGTTTTTTTAATTTAGTAGAACCTTGATAGTGTGAACGATTAGTAATTTTCCTGACCGTCATACACTCGTAATAATTGGGTTTTAACAGAAAACACGCACTTCTTGGTATTAATAATAATATTAACCATCGTATCGCTTCAACCTTCAATATTATACATTAATATATAATATATATACACACTGCGTACGTTGATAATCAGTGGCATATTTGAAGGAGAGATGGGTACATCACTACTACTGTCTCCCCCATACTTATGAGTTGGCCCTTGGTATATTTTTTAATTGTTTTTAATTTATATCTATACAAATAATCAACAATTATCAAATTACCATTAAATCAGATAAAAAAAAAAAATAAATATTACTATCAAAAATGTAAATTCAAGGCGTTGATTAAATTTGGTGCATATAGAAAGGGGAAGTCCTTTCAGAGTAACAAGAAAAAATTGTTAATTACTCTCTCACCATTCAATCGAGTTTCATATTAATATCATATACGCCATAACGCCTAGTGATATTAATATATTATTTAAAACGTATAACGCACGTGTATTAACCGAATGTCTGGTCTTACACAGGTGTTCGCCTTATTGGCCGTCACTATGTTGATCGTACCGGCCATCGGACATCCGACTTTAGAGTCCGAGGACGGCGTTAGGATCGAGGAAACCGGAACGACTGTGAAACACGGTATCGGCGGTTGGCTGAAAAAAGTCCACTCGAAAATCGTCAAGCACGAAGAAAATTGTACTCACGGTGGGGGCGTCATACGTTGGGTTAAGAATAAATTGGGATTGACAAAAACCACCACTACCGAGCAGCCGACGACGACGACCACCACAGAAACCGATTATTCTGGTTATATACCGGTAACTTCGGTAGTAAACCAAGGAGAACCAGGAGACGGCTATGGCGGCGACGAAGACATCACGATACTGGATGACTCCGCGGTGGTAGTTCCCGAGGACGATAGCGGCAACGAGTCTGTCGATGTGAACGCTACATCGTCGGTGACCGAAAATGCTGCTAACCCAGTGGATCCGGACATCGATGTCCGCATACATTTATAAACCGATTATCTGACCGATTACTATGATCGATAGTTGTAGTCGTTTTGACTTCGAAAAACTTTGCTTAATAAAATAATCCGGTTTGTAATCGTTCTCTATACTTATAACACTTTTTTTACCATTCTATTTTTTATTTTTATTTTTTTTTTTTCACAATTATAATTATTGACAAATATTGCGTACCATAACTCCTTTGTTTAAGGCTGCGTCGTTATAATTTTGTACACATAGGATTATTTAATATATTTCGATAGGTAGGTACGTGTTAAAACGTTAAAATATTATTATTAGATAGATACTATTATATTATTATTATTATTATTATTAATATAAATATTATTACTACATATTATTATTATTATTACTATTATTATTAAAACAATGTATGATGTAATTTAATAAATGGCTGTTACGACTTACGACTATATCTATTACGTTGTTGGTAGATCAATGCAGATTTGATCTCTAACCTTGCGATTCATTATAATATTATATATACTAACCTACCTAGTACATAATAATATAGTACACCATTAACAATTTTAACTAATTAGATTTTTGATAAATTTTAACTGAACTATGGAATAAAAAAAAATTGTATGTCTTTTTTTAATTCAAAGTTCAAGGGTATGATTTTATTTCAGCTATATTTACAGCCATTTCGAATTAATTTAAGTTAATTAATTATCAGATTTTCAAAATATAATTTATACTACACATATTTACAATGCATTTATTATAATACCGGAATAGAAAATATTGAATATATAAGTACCTATGATGTTTTGCTCAAAATTAAAAGAGCGAAAAATATAGGAAAAACGTTTCATTTTATTGATTTTAATCATATAATATGTGAATTAAATAATAATATATATAATATTATGTATTACATTATTATTTCTATTAAATTGTTTAAGAATTTATGTTACCTAACGTTTTTTTTATTGTAACAAAAATGCATTAAACAATATAAAAATGATTTAACTATTGAAAACTAAAATGTATATACCTACTTTATTGATAAACATACTATATAGATAAACAAATTAAAAAAGCTAATCACTATGATTGATAACAATCATACTATAATCGATTTATTGTTTGTTTAAAGTTGTTTGTAAAAACTAAGTAAGTAGTAGTTTAATTTTAAAATTGCAAAGTGAAAAGTTATTTGAATCGATAAATAGATTTTGCAACTGGTTACTGATTAAACAACTATTAGTACAAGTAAATAATAATAATACATACATAATAATATAATATAAGCATCAAATTACATGTATGTATGTTTATTAAGACAATAGTACCTTTATGTTTTACCAAAATATATAGTGTCTTTGTGTTATAGAAAGACCTGATAAATAAAAATTAAAAATAAATACATGTTAAACAAAGGAAAAAAATTATGAAAATTATATGGATAATAAATAATTTAAAATTTACTCATATTTGAAAATTCTCAAAAATAATACTTTAAAAGAAAATTATTACGTTTCAAATTAATTTACTCTAAAAAAATATTTATATTTTAAGAACTTTAAAAAAATAAACTACTTGATTTATAAAAAATTTTAAAAAAAAATAAATAAAACTATTATTATTATAATTCTAATTTTTTTTTTTATGATTATTATTATTTTTTTTTTAAATCAAATCTTTATTTAATAATAAATGTTTTTAACATTAAAATTGTTCTAAAAGTTATATTTAGGAATTGTCCATTTTTAATTTCCCCATAAAAAAATTTGATCAAATTTTAATATTTTTTTTCTGTATTAAAAATAAAAAAATAAAAACTATACTGTACTTGTGACGCAAATTATGATAAAAATAAAAATTTCAAAAATATTCATTAAAATAAAGGTTATTTCATTTGTCAAATCTTTCAGTTACACTCGGTTATAAAAATTATTTTTTCTTCACAACTATTCTGTTCTGAATTAAAAGTAAAAATTAAATAAGTGTAGACATTTATAAATCACTTTTTTCGTATAAAATAAGGTACATATAATATTTATGTATCTTGAAAAATATTGATTGATTCACTTTACCTACAAAATAGTTTATAATATCTATTTATAAGTACACTCTATAGTTCAATACAATTTATGATAATAAAACGCAACTACATTTAATAGCCTTCAACATTTTAAAATATATAATATCTTATATTATGTATAATGTCTATAACAATATAATTTAAATATAAAGTATATAAAAATAAAAAATTTTAATTAATGTAGAGGCACCTATTAAATAGTATATGTCTGAACATCTAAAAACATTACTTATATATATATGCAGGTGATTCACCAAACATGGTCACCCCCATTTATTCATTTAAAAATCAATTTTTTTCAAATTTTTTTTAATTTTAATGTACTTAATTCAAAATTCGAACGAGTAGTTTTTCAGTTATTAAAATATTTATACTAAGAATAATAGTTATTAAAAATGATATTACAAAAATATAAAAAATATATAATATTGAATTTAGTATTTATTATACTTAGACCATTTTTATAAATTATAAACATTAATTACTAAAATTTTCAAATTTCTATATCCCCATATCTTGCAAACTCTTTATCATGAACATATAATCCTTAGTACCCAAAATTAAATATTTGAAATACCATCCATTCGAGTTTTGATTTTGATACGTCAAAGTTTTCAGAAAAATTATCTACTTGATAATTTATAGTTGAAAAGAGGGGTTTTCTTTAGAAAAACAGAAGTTTGTATCTCCATATGTAACTTCTTATGTAGTAAACAAAATCTCAAGCATTTGAAAATATAGTCTTTAAATATATTTAAAACTTTCAAAATCACCCTGTATAATTACTAAACTTTTAGTTGCTTTGTATTTAGGTTTTATAAGTGCATGCTAAATTTCTAATTGATATAATTAAGTGAAGTAAAACAATGGAAATATCTAAATTATTCGCTAAACTTGGGTATACGCCGGCTATAATACATATAGGCCATGAATAATAATCATTACTTGCATATTAATTGGTAATTAAACCATAATCATGATCATTTAAACGTGACTGATTTAATATACGTTACATATTTGATTTTTTATTAATGTATCTACTAACTTTATAATACTACATGGATTTATAATTTATGTAATGTGTTATAATTTGGTTCAGGGAAATTGTAATATAGATTTTTGTAACATATTGCTTTTATTATTAAAGTATTATTTAAAGGTAGGTACCTACATTTTACTCAATAAGGAAATATTAATCACGGAGACAACATTTTTGTCAATTAATTCCAGTTTTGTAATTAAATAATAGACAAGAAACTATTATTTACTCCGCTATAATTTTATTAAATTTATATAATTATTATACTATACAGAATTTGAAATCGAGTAAAAAGTCATTATGAAACATATAATATTATAGTCTGTATACTATATGGCTATATTTCTACAAGCTTTTTCAATCAACCTATCAAGCTAACATTGATCTTAAACTCCAAAATTCTGGCTATACATATATTATATATTCTAGTTGTGATTAAATCAGTCAAATTCAATAAAAATAAAATATTCAAACGATTTTTTTCCCCAAGTAGAATAAAGGTGAAATAAAATGATTCTTCTATTTTTTCAATCACATTATATCTCTACCTTTCCCCAAAGAATTTTGACCCAGTTTGTTAAAATATATTTCAGATTTAGCCTGTTTTAAAAATGATTTGAAACTTATGTTCTATAACTCTAATTAAAAAAATTAAAATTCGTTATTTAACATTTTATTTTTAACTATTTAAAGTTTAAACTTAAAATTCAACAGTTTATTCTGCTGTGTTCAGACTAGAATAATAATTCTAATAATATAATAAATACATCGAAAATCTCAAACAATTTAATAAACAGTTTTTTTAAGAACGTTTAAATTACAACTGAGTTGGTGATTTTTAAATAAATTATATTATAATTTAATTTTAAAATAAAAGGATTTTTTTCTTTTATGATATATTTTTGTTGGTTAAATGTTTAATAATAGAAAAAATGTTCTTAGAAACGATTTTATAAAATATAAATACCATAGACCGTAGACTTACCTATATAGATTGTACAATTTATTTATTTTTTGGTACTTTAGACATTTTAAAGGTAATTTTTCGATCATTATATTGCTATTCTAACGTGTAGTGAACATAAACTATTAACCTACCTCAATAAATGTATGGTTGTAAATTAAAGTTATATACGAGTATTATTCCTATAAATTGTCTTTTCACTGTGGATTTTATTGTACCAAAAAAAGATTTTAAATACTCTTTAATCGGGAATTAAAGTAAAAGTGTGAGATTAAGTGTTAATTATGCAATACGTGTTAAATTTAAATATATTATATTAAAAAAAAAATAAGCGTAGGACATGTACTTAATATACAAATACGTAGAATTATTAATATTATGTTAATATATGCATGTTATAGTAATTTAACTTAGTGCGATAGAACCTATTAATGATACGAATAATTATGTATTTTATTTAAATCTTAATAATATATTTTAGCCATAGTAAAATATATAAATAATTATTAATAATACATCAAATATCATGGTTATTAAAAGTAGACAGGTATCTATTTCTTTTGTTAATAAAACACAGTTGATTTTTTAACAATAGTTTATATTCAAGCATATACTTTGCATTTGATTATTATATGTTATACTTCGGACAACATATTTGGTAAAAATATTGTTTTGTTTCAAAATATATAAGGTCACGGGATGACGTTATCTTAATGAAAATTATTTAAACAACGAAAATTACTTTATTACTTAGCCAAAGGTACGTTTAATTATTCTCTATTAACTTATTTTGTTATAGAAACGTAATTAATGTAAATATGCATTCAAATTCTGTCGTAAGTTTATTTTTTTACTCAAAAAAACTTTATTAAAATTTAATTTACTTCTTTCTTAGAATGAAATGTGGTAAAAAGAATAACTGAATACAATAGTATACTTCATTATTCTATATTATATTATAAAGTACATATATTGTGGAATCTAACCATAATACTTATATAGTTATATGAATGAATAAATATATGCATTCGATACATTTCGATTAGTAATATTAAACGATTATTCTCAAATAATGAATAACTTAACATAATATGTTTTTGGGCTGGATATAACTTTTTTTTCCTTGCCGTAACTGATTTCTAGTAACGCTTTGTTTATAAATAATTGCCATTGGTTAAATAATACTTTGGTATCTTAGTATTTTGATTTTTATTATTCCCCAAAAACATATTTATGATTTATAGATTTTCCTTGTGGAGGAAAAATATCAAGTAGCATACTACATTTTTTTTTTTTTTTAATTATTTGAAACAATTTTAAAAAAATACTAAGATATTATCATATATTAACACAATTTATAATAAGGTATTTATATATTTTTTAACGAAAATAAACCATCAAGTAACACACAAAATATATTATTTTTAAAAAAAAAACAAATAAAATTGAAAGCAAACAATGTTTTTTAATAATAATTTTACATATTAAAATTTATACACGAAAAAAAAATAATAATTATAAACTATAAACATTTTAGGGTACTCTGTACTTATATTATTATGAATGTGTTACAATTTTGAATTTATTTTATTATTAAAATGGTGAAAATTTTAAAATTTTTCAATATGATTTATTGTTATTATATTTTTAATATTTAATAATAATCTACTTCAAAATACACTATCTCGATTAACCATGACATCCATTGAAATCATCAGAAAATTTTAAGAATAAAACCTTAGAACTATATCCAATAATATAAGAAAATTTATCATTTACAGTGATTTTTTTAAAACTATTTTTGTATTCAATATATAATAAGTCCTATAATCAGTCGTAAAAATAATCTGTAAATTTATGAATCCATGTGTTTACACAAAGTAATATTTTAATGGTTAAAGTGTAGAAAGTTGAGGCTTAAATAAAAAAAAATAACAATTGGTGTGAACGTCCAAAAGACAACAAATCATTTGTTGAAAATGTAAAATATTATGAACGACAAAATGGTTTTGGTATTCTGACTGATGACTATCGAGAAATACGTTTGGGATAAAAAGAACCAACAACATTTTGTAAAACCCCAGGAGGACAGATGGTTGAACCGAAGTAGCTCAGTAGACAAGGATAAATGGAATCCGCCGGAAAGGTTGCTTTCGCATGGGTAGGGTTGCATACCAGGCATATGACATTAATAACATTGTTTGAACAAAAGAGCTGAATCCATCGAATATTGGACTGACTAGGATCGAATTTATTTTGCAATATTTTGTTTTTCATTATATTTTATTAGAAATTTCAAATTACTTACAAAATCTGAAAAGAATATATAAAAACGCGAAATTCTCTTCAGGGAAATGTATTAAATAAATAACAAATAGTATGTATGTGAATATAAGTGTGATATAATTTTTTTATAGACTTTTATTCAATTTAAAATGCATAATATTTTTAAAATCGTGCATGGATTACAGAGTTGTGTGTAATTTATATATTTATATTTATTTTATATTATATTACTTTTACTAAACATTAATAATAACAAATAAGATATAAGAAATATTATAAAAAATCGAAAAAAAATTATTCAGAGCCGAGATAGGTTAGTTAATAAAATGGCTCACTAATAATATCTTTTTAAATAGAAAATTTCAATAAAAACATTGATTATAATATTATCATCTACCTTCGTAATTGACTTATTTTATATATTTTTTCTATTTAATATTTTAATTGTAAATAAATAAAAATATGAATAAAAATATAATTATAGGTAGATGCCTTACAATAAAGCATATACCACATAACTTTTTTAGTATTTATAACTTTATAAGTACAATATTATAAACTTACGTGTGCCATCGAACCGTGTTGCGATTGTATCCAGAAATGTATTCTGAGGCGCCAATAATCCTTTTCTGGCAGGCATTTGTTATACCCTAAAAAAAAATAGTTAACAAAGTATAATTAATAAAAACCGTAAACATTTTGAAATAAGTAAAAAAAGTAATAAAATATAATATAATAAGTTAGAGAAAAAAAAATAAACGAAAAAATATGAAGCAAGAGCTGTGGTTGGGGTCTATTAGAGAGTATTTTTAAATATAATGGCAACGATAAATTATTCAATTTCCAAAACAACCTGAGCAAAACATTTAGTTAAAAATTGGTTATGATTTTGCTGAAATTAGTTTATTTTCTAACATTTATTATAATATAGTTTAATAATATTATATTAAGTTAAAATTAGTAATCATATTTTCTTCAAAAACATTAATGCAGAGTAATTCGATATTCGACCTACCTAAAAAGGCCAAAGCCATAACTTATATATGATTTAAAATAAAATTATTTTTATAATTCTAAGTTTTTTAAGGTAATAATAGTAATTAAGCATCTATCAGCCAGTTCTAATACTTTAAGGCCGACAAAAAACTAGGCCAAATATTAAATTTTAGATCCAAACTGTACACTGTACAATTGTAGTTACCTCAACATAAAATAAATACCTTATTGTTTTTATACAGTCAACAAATTCAATTCACGATAATAATAATTGAAGTTAAGGGGAAATGATAAAAATTTGCAAAACTATTAATAATTGAAATAACAAGAATCAAATCAAAGATAATCTTTTTTTAAATATAAAATTCCAAGATTCCTGATTTTTTAGTTTGTGGAGGAAACATTACATCAAAAGGAATGGAATGAGTGGGAAGCGGAAGCAGAGGTAAGAGCACATTAACAGGGAGCCTACTACGGTCAACTGAGACGAGACTTAGATAATAAACTAGGCTATTGGAGTTAAAATATTATGAGTTATTTATGAATTCTTGCTTGCACATCACCACATTAGATTATGTCGAGACTATTATTTTCAATAAATAATAATCGATGTTCGCACAAACTCTACGCTGCTGTCGCATACATTTGAGAAAAAACAATAACCATAGTTTATCAGTGATTATATGTCGGAATATGTACACTCGTATGTCCAAAAAAAAAAATAAATCAATTATAAGTTATTCCCTAGATCATATCAATATCATATATATATGTCATTATTTCATTTTTACCAATAGAAAAATATTCAATATCATTACAGTTCACGTTTACCAAAATTCATTATTTTTCTGGATATTATGTATCATAATTCAATACAATAATTAATAATTTATACAATATAGTAATTCAAAATACCTATAATTGTTAGTATTTAATTCGTTGTTTTTGGAATTACTTTAATTATTTGAAATATAATAAAAAATAATAAACATTTATTTATTTATTTTCATACAAACGGACTCGGAATCTTATACCAATATTTAAACATTAATATTTAATAACATAATATTGTCTAAAATTAATAAATAGATAATGATAACATTCAGGAGTTATAAAACCTGCAAAATTGTATTAAACAAATTTGACAATGTATTTAATCAATTAATACACATTAATAGGATATTAGGATAAATTAGTGAATCATTTTTGCTAGAGAAATTTGGGTAGAAAGAATCTGACAAACATTTTAATATAATAATTAACATTTGCATATTAAAATTTTGTTTAACTAGCTGAGGTTGAATTTATTATTTAATATTAAAATCAAGCTTTCAAAAATATTTTTATCAATATTATGCTTAACTATCAGTAAATAAAACAAAAATATTTACCAAAATAAGTCATAATTTATATTGTTATTGAGTACTTTTAAAATAAACAAAACGAATTTACATAACATTTAAAGAAAGCCCTTTAAATTAAATATCGACGTTTTAAATTCTAATTAAAAATATTAGGTACCTAATAGGTATTCATATTAAAACTCATTTAATTTGATATGAAAAAATGTTTTAAAGAACATAATACATACCTACTTATTGTGATGAAAACGACATAAAAATAGTAAAATAATAAATTAAACAAACACTTAAGCTACAGGATAATTTCTTTCGGAAAAATCGAAAACAGAATCGCTTACGGAATTTGATAAGTACTCGCGGAAAGATTTTAAGCTAAGGCATGCGGAACTGGCAACTGTGGTTTTTTTCTGTTTTAACGATAGAAACAAGAAGCTTTGCGAACGCAAATAATAATCATTATAAGTGCAAGGCATTCATAAGTCAGTCTATTCAGAAAATCTGACGGCAAAACAAATCACCAACTAATAACGACGCTCGTTCAACCTGCTAATTCGACACTATGTTCAAATTATTTTTCAAAACATGCAAATCAGATTTTTAAACATTCAAAAAGACCAAGAGAACAATAAGTAGATCAAAAACTGAAAAGACAATGTCACAAATTGTTTAAGCTTTCCAAATATTTTTTTCTCAGACTTAAATTAATTTGTAAGTATTATGTACGCGTATATATAAACACGTTTACGTTCAATATTATTATAGTAATGCATATAATATAATGAAAACGTTTAAACAACTCAGAAATCAAAAATAATAATTAAACAAAAAATAATAATAATAATTTTAAAGAGTTAAGTAAATCATTCACTAAACTATAACCGAAAACAATCTATTTAAATTGATTTATTTGGGAAAAAATTGTATAGTTCAAATCAGTAGGTAGGTACAAGTCTAAACTTATACCAATAATTATTTGATAAAATGTCTAATGACTATTATGAAAACTACGAATGCATGTTCGATATTAATTTTGAACAGTTAAACTTATTGATTTACTGAGGAATGGAATATAGACTAGATTTCGATATAAATTAAATTTTCATTTTAATAATTTTAAGAAACATATACTGTCCCGTTATACACACTAACGTGATAAGTATTAAGTGATTTGTTTATAATATTATTTTTACAAATTATTTCCTCATTGAAAAAAATTGTGAGAAATAATTAATATGTATAATAAATAATAACAGACAAAATAAGTGGTTAAAGGCTTTGGAAATATATTTAAATGCAGTATCATATCACTAGAAAGAATTATAAGTAGTAAAGACAAATCTTCGTTAAATCAATAAACTCACCACTTTATTTAGAATCAAATATAATGAATTAAATTAAAAACTTAAGATAAGTAGTCTTAACAATTACTATAATATTACCTATATTAATAAATAAAATTACGTATTAATATAAGATGTAAAACCAAACAAAATAATGTTTTTCACTATATTTTCAGTTTCTTTTTGATTCGGTAAAAACATCATCACGGTAACAATGAACATCGAGTGAACATAAATCAACAATCTTGGATAACACTTAAATATTTAGTTTAAAATAAAAATATTTGAAAAATACTGACAAAGGCCAGGAAAAAAGTTTTGATATGGACATACGATAATGTGTATCGGCCATCGTATTTTGTTCACTAATAAAATATAATATAACAACTGTCAAAGTTATTATAAAATATTCAACAAGTTTATAATGACTTATAAATCATTTATCTATAAAAGAAAAGCATAATATTAGCTATTAAAATATTTTACAAATTTAGTAAAGGTCCTTTGTCGATGTTATACGTAACAAGAAAGATTTAATAGTATCATAAAACCGATAAGTATAACACAATAAGTACCTGGAATAATCTTTATTTAGATGGTTATTATATTCATTATTAAGTTTACATAACAATTTAACTTAGCACCTTAAGTATTATTCGTTATACGTTTTGTCTTTCAAACACTACACACGTAGTCATAAATTGAAACCTTGACCGTGGCTATAGTACGTGTGTCGGTTTAACACTGCTGTGCTAATTGGAACAGATACTACGTAACGAATTTGCTGATTGTGCAATGGTCTTCAGGATATAGATAAAATTGCAGCGAAATAAAGATTATCCTTTACTAAAGAAAAGAGACACAATAACAAAGCATTTTTCTTCGTTTATTCGGCGCGTGGTATGTCCCTTAGGAAAGATAGAAAGGAGACAATATCGTCGATTTCAACCCAAATCCCGAGACATTAATCAATCGGCAACCTGTTAGCCCGATAAAGTACTTTTAAAAGATATAACAAGACGACTAGGGAAGGGAGACAAAATGCTTTGTAGACAAAATTCACAAAGTATATATAATATATTTTTCAATTTCTTCTATAGATAATATGTTATATGTGCATTAGACATTAAAAAGTTTTGTTATCGTCCATAAATAAGCCAATTTTAACTCAATACCACACGCAATTTTCTAAACAAAAATAACAAACAAGTAGTCAAATAATAAATTGTAGTGTATTATTGTTTGTGATATATTATATATTTTATATTATTATTAATACTTTTTTTAATTGAATAGATTGAACTAGTTTTTGCCGAAACATCATATACATATTAAAAGTCAATACCAATGGGCAATGACCCATAGAATGCTATAAATAGGTTCATGGTGTGTAAATAAATTTAAAAATTAGTCAAAATATTTTGAAAATGTCATTGTGTATAAAAAATAATAATTAATGATATTTGACTCGCAACATTTTATCAACATAAATCGAAAATAAACTAAAAAAAGTTGAAAGTTTTAAAAACTATATTATAAATAAAAAACACACATACATCATTGTTAAACCAATACATTCCTAACTTTACTCAGAGTCTAAAAATATTTAATGTTAGTAGTCTTATATTTTTAAATTATTATATATTTTTATTACGTAATCAAAATCTATTGTTATTTTCACGACAATTTAATAACGATTAACGTTGAATTACTATTTTTTTTTTTTTAATGCTAACTATACTGAAACAAATATTAATTTCTATAAACAAATACCACGAAAGACCTTTTTTCTTAAATGTATACAACTCTGTAAAAACTTGCACTAATATTTTTTTAAATGAAATAAATTATAATTTAAATTAGGTAAGTACTAAATAAGTTTTTTTTTTTTTTAATGATCAAGATGGGCAATATTATAACGTTAAGTTTGTGTCTTTTGTATACAATAATAAAATTGATGATGTTGATGATAACTAAGGTTGAAGATAACTGTTACCAAATTTGCTAACAATTTTAAAACTTCCTATCCATGTTATTTTATATTTGAATTGCATTTTTGAGAAGAGTTCAGTTGCTCATATTTTTTTTTTAATTTTATATAAGTTAAATATAGTGCAAAAATATATTATCATAATAATACAGTGTGCTGATACCACCATAATATCCCTAGGTGTGCTAGCTCAGTAATATATATATATAGTTAAGAAGTGGTATTACCCATTTAAATTTTATTCACTTGAACATTTTAAAGTTAATGAAAAATATTGTCGAAAAAAACTTTATATAAAACATAATTTATTAACAAAATTTCATTTTCATATAAATTATAAATTACATAAAAATGAAACGTATAGGTAACAGTATTTTTTTTTTTTATGGAGTCTCATTTGCACTTAATCCGACCAAATCGCCTGTGTATATGTTTTTAATTCCAGTTAACAGAAGTATCGATGAAAAGTTCTAGTTCAATTTATTGCATTCACTTTTCAGGTATGTCTGAATGTCTCTTGAGAGAAAAAACTGAGTTTTAAAAGTTATTTTATCTTACCGTTATGAAATCATGTTTCAAGAGAAAAAGACTCTAAGATCCAAATTATTACTCAAAATTGTTCAAAGTTGTATACACCACTACAGTGCAATATCAAAATAACAAAACTGATGTATTAGCTCTCTAAAAAAATAACAATAGTTGAATTTTTGTATTATGAATATCAAGTTTACCGAATACTTTAAAGATTAAAACTTTTCATTCAAATTAATTGTAACATATTTCTCGAGTATCGGGATTGACCCAGGAAGATTGAATAAGTATCTTATATAATTCATAATAATAATGTAAATAATTGTATATACTAATTAACATAACGTCATACTGTATTTTCTAAAAATTTTAAAAAATACATTTTTTTTAGATGAAATATTAGACTAAATTTGGTGCATTTTAAAACAGTCAATATATAGTCTAAAGTATTAAATATTACTTATTCTAACAATTTTTAAGTAAGTAAAACGTATACATACTTTTACTTATCTAATGTATCTTCAATTTTGAAGGTGGTTTCTATTAAAAAATTTAATTTAGCTTAGACTTTGGGTAGTTAAAAATAAAAATTCCATGTAAAAACTGAAAACAAATTATGGAAAACATATATATTAACACAATACCAATTTTGACTTCAAAAAATAAATTTTTATATTTTGTTGTAATTCAATATTGAACAACTACAAAGACTTGTAGTGTGAACTAAATATTTTATAATAATATTTTCTAGACATCATATAATTATCAAAAAATTTTTGCTATTTTTAGCTATTTATAGACATTAAGCAGTTTTTTTTTTAGTTCTTTCTGGTTTATAATTTATATTAATAACATAATTTTCTAAGTTAAAAGGGTACAAGGTTTTTCATAAGCTGTTCATAAGGAAATTAAAATATAACAATAACCATGATCAAAATTTTTTTTTTAACGTTTGAAGGTCAAATTTTAACGAATTTCGGTTTGAATTGAAAAATATCCATAATCACAAAAGAATGTAAACTATTTTAGTTTAGCATTTTAACTTTCGAAAAAATAACGTATTTTATACAATTTTAAACAATAAATAAGATATTTTATTTTTGTAAATTTCTAAATTATTTTTAAGTTTATTCAATTCCCAAGTAAAAATCAATTTCATAATAATACATTTGACGAATCAATATTTTATTTATATTCAAAGATCTTTTGCAAATTATTAATTTATTTTTGTTTTTTTTTTTTTTTAAATTCCTTAATTTTAATGAAAATTTACAATATGTACAAGTGAATTCAATGACTAAATGAGTGGAGTATAGTATGAAGCAGTAAAAAAGAAAACATTGAGTAAAATTTGAACATTAGAAGCATTATTAATTTAAGTAATTTAAGCTTAGTAAATATTTGTTATAATAAACGGTCGTTCAACAGGTTTTGATTGATTTGGCTCCTGGTTTCCTTCAATAATAGATAATAGTATGTTATATAAAATTTTATTTGTATTTACACTCTATTGAGTCTTAAAATAAATTATCTTATGAATTTAATAAATTGTACGTCATGTATAGTTTCAAATATGATCATTGTTGTTGTTATCTTTTAAAATTTTTCGTTAAAACCCCATACGCCTTTTTTTTTGAAACTATTAATTTAAATTTAAATAAATCCTCCAATAAAAAAAAAATTTAAAGACTTAGTGTTGAACGACACATGGTTTTTTTTTTTTTTTTTTGTTACTATCATAATGCCAACCCCGCTTTGACGTCGGTAGTATAGAAATGTAGTTATGGCCGTTGTAGTTAGTGGTAAAAGGGGAGGGGGTGAATGCATAGTGGTGACGGAAGTTACAGCGTTTATTACTATCATTTTGTCATCAAACAGGTAGTATTTATGGTAGTAGCTATCAGTATAAACAAGGGTTTACGGGGGCTTACCTGTCGAGAGAGTATGGTACACGCGCGCGTACGGATAACGCGGCGAGCGACGGCGACGGTGGAAGTGGCGCCGATCGTTGCCGCAGTGGCGTCGGCGAAGACGATATATATATATATATATGTGTGTGTGTGTGTGTGTGTGTGTGTGTGTGTGTGTGT